>VNJS01000843.1:0-19786 GCA_008042575.1 Drosophila watanabei
TTCAGTCAGAAGTTTGCAACGCAGTGAAGGAGTCATCTCCGACCCTATAAAGTATATATATTCTTGATCAGCATCAACAGCCGAGTCGATCTAGCCATGTCCGTCTGTCCGTCTGTCCGTCTGTCCGTCTGTCCGTCTGTCCGATTATACGCGAACTAGTCCCTCAGTTTTGAAGCTATCTGAATGAAACTTTGTAGATAGTCTTCTATATACTCTCACTCGTACATAAGTCGGAACGAGCCGGATCGGTCAACTATATCATATAGCTGCCATACAAACGGTCGTGAAATTTTCAGAAAAAAAATTATAGCTTTGTCAGTTTTCAACATTATTTCTTCTACTTTGAGATACTAGTATTTCATATTTTTTCAGAATTTTGTTGTAAATTTCATAAGAATCGGTACTATATCATATAGCTGCCATACAACCGATCCGTAAATTTGTTGAAAAAAAATTATAACTTCACTGTTTTTTAACATATCTTGTTCAACTCTCGGTTATAAGCTATATATATTATTCTAGATTTTCGGATTTAATTTTATGAAAATCGGACTACTATATCATATAGCTGCCATAGGAACGGTCGTGAAATTTTCAGAAAAAAAATTATAGCTTTGTCAGTTTTCAACATAAAATCTTCAACTTTTAGATACTAGTATTTCATAATTTTTCAGAATTTTGTTGTAAATTTCATAAGAATCGGACGACTATATCAAATAGCTGCCATACAAACGGTCGGTAAAAAATGTAAAACTGTAAAAAATGTAAAACTGTAAAAAATGTAAAACTGTAAAATTGTATGAATATCAAAGTAATTCATATTATATTATATTGGGATAGATTAGAATTGATACAATTGGTATCTGCAAGGGTATACAAACTTCGGCGTGCCGAAGTTAGCTTCCTTTCTTGTTAAAATATATAATATTTCTAGTATATCTTTATAAATAAACTTTCTTAATTACTTATTAAACGGAAGTAATTATAACATAACTTGTACAGCTTTTACAGATAAAGATTTTCGTAAAAAGATTAAATACCACTCGATAATAAAACAAAAGTGCTGCTATATTTTTCATTTTTTCTTGACTCTTTTTTTTTATATGTTGCCTTCCCGGAAATTCGTTTAATTGAGTTTTTATTAGTTTATTACTATAATTCTGAGCGCAGTCGTATAATGTTTACATATAAACGAGAGCACATAAGGGGGATCTTCGGGGCGATTGCGACAGTTTCAGTTTCAGTTTGAGTTTTGGACGACGCGTATTGAATGGCTGACCCCATAACAAACACAGCCAGCACACAAACAACAAGACAAGCGACAGAGATACGGATCGGATCCGTTCCGTTCCGAACTTATCAGTTATTGTTGTTTTTGTGCCATGCGTGCTCAATGAAATTTCATTGAAATTTAGAACGAATCTATAAAATGCAACGAAGCAAGCGAAGCGGGGAGGGAAAATGTGTGTGTGGGGAAATTGTGGAAATGGAGACTGGAAACGGGAACCACGGTTCGATGTCTGTTGGAGATAAACAGAATACACCGAAGGAAATCTATTAGATTTTAATTATAGGTTTTCTTATAAAAACCAGAAGTGGCTGATTCAAAATTCTACTTTTTCAAGATAACTATAATCATTGCCTACTTTTTGGGGCATAAATAAGAGTATCGAAAAGTTTTGAATTGGTTTTTTTGGGTAGCTTTTAAAATGAATACATATTTTAAAAATAAAAATATTTCAATGCCTATTTTGGAACAATAAAATAATATATAATAATTTTAAAAAATTACTAAAAATTCTTTTCTTTTCTTTTAAAGTTGAATATATTTTGGCTTTTGCTAGATGTATGTATTTCCATCCCTTCTATTTTTTCTAACATATATAATGCAACAATTAAGCACTTATTTTTTACAGTGCACGTAAACGCATTTGAGGTTGCCTGTTGCTGTTGTTGCTGCGATGACACGAGACGCCGACGCAGGCAGAGGCATTGGCAGCCGCAGCAGCAGCAGAAGCAGAAGCCGAAGCAGAAGCAGAGGCGGTGGCAGTGGCAGTGGATGCCGTAGGAGGGGGCTTGGGGCCGATGGCGGGGGCTGTTGCTGTTGCTGCTGCTGCTGCATGAATTTATGAATGAATGAAAGCGTATGGGAGTGTGCGCGTATGCCGTCGCAATCGCGCTTCTCTCTGTGTGTGTGTGTGAGTGTTGCGCTCGCTTTTAATGAATGAAAATCCGCAGGCAGCGACACAAACAACATAATACACACATGCACCCACAACCCACACCCACAATGCCACTCACGCACACGAGCACTCGTGCCCACATATAGTAGTAACGGAAGTAAGCCAAACAACAAGCACACACACACACACACACACACATGCACAGCCCCCCCCATTCAAGTCTAGCGGCGAGTGTCTAAATAAGTCGCTTGAATGCCCGCTTGATTTTCCACAACTTGTACGGATTATATAGGATTTGATGATATACTCCATACAAAAGTCAGGCATTCAGCGCAAGGCATATAGAGAATCTGGCGATATATGTACAATCGGATACAAAGTCGGAAACAAAGTCGGATCCACTTGAGCCAGCTTTTGATGACATGAATTTTGTTCTGTTTTAGAGAAATATTTTAAAGGGACTTTAGTTTGTAAATATTTTAATAAATTTACAACTTGAGCTGGTTTTTAAGGTCCCTTTTTCAGATTATGATAAATATTTGTAAATATAATAAATTTATAACTTGAGCTAGGATTAATGAGGGATTTTTAAGGTCCTTATTCAGATTAAGATAGATTCTTGTAGAAAAAAATATAATCTAACCTTTAGGATTTCTAAGATAATTAATTCTTTACTAAATTATTGCAAATGCAGTCAACAAAAGGTGGTTTTTTTCTAAGACAAGCAACGTATCTTCTTTAAAAATATCATAAAACTTAATCTCTTTAAATTTTTCTTTTATTTACCATGAAGGAGTAGAAGTACTTTAATAATAGTTCTTTAGTAGCAGTTCAAAATAACTAGATTTTTCTGGAATAAGAATTACATTATCAGAAAAAGAGCTCTTAAATTAAATCAATTTATTGTTGAAAATTGATTTCACTTTCTATTTTTTCTTTCTTAAAACTGTTTTAAATAATCCAGTTTTATTTAATCTGAATTAATCTGAATTAGAAAATCAAATTCCTTAAAAACTTTATAAAGACCGTGTTCCATCACATTTTAAAGTCACATTTCCTAAAAATCACTCGAAAAGCAATCAAACCAAATCAAAAAGTATTTTTCAAACTCAGAGTTACATCACCACAAAAATGTCTCACTAATTGCACTGATTCAGCCAGACTTCTCTAGAATTCCATCGAATAGTTATATATATATATTTGTATAGATTAAAGAACAGCAAAGCTTTGATAGTTCCCTGGAAAAGGAAATAAGATTTGCACATTTGCAGATTGAGTCACAGGCACTGGCGACCTATGAACCAGTCCAACCGGTGACCAGTTCTATATACGAATGCAAATAGTTCCAGAATCAGAGAACTATATATGGGGCAGTCATCATACCACTTAGTCACAACATTTCGCATTTCACATTTTCTGGAGAAACTCGATGAGTGCAACTGTATAGAAGTGCGATCAACGACCTCCGCCGCCTGCTTCTCTTTGAAAGCGACAGATTAGGAATATAAATATATATAGAAATATATGCCATAAATAAATATGGAAATGCCGTGGGCAATAGCAAATTGAAAAGGCTTTTAGCGAAATTCTTACAGAAACCAATGACGCACGGGGAGTACCAAGTACGAGTATATATACATATGTATCTGTGCAGGGCTTGGACTTTTACGAGTTGATATTATTATTGGGAGATGCGGCGGCAGCGATAAAAATTGCAAAACAACACCAAGGGAAAGTGGTGGTGGTGGCAAAAGGGGCAACCAGCTCAACAGCAAATATAACGAAATGACGCACACGAAACTTTACAAGGTTGTCTGTGTAATAGGTGAGGAGGTGGCTGGGCAGGAGGCCAATGCGTACGTCATCGAGGCCCGAACGGAGCTGAATGAAATCGAAATTGGCCGGGGCCATTTTACGTCAGAGCCGAAAATGAAAATGTAAACGATTTCCAGCCGTTTTCTTCCTCGGCAATCTCTGATCTCCCATCTCCGATCTCCGATCTCTGATCTTGTTAATATTTTTGTTTGGCCGCGTATTTAGATTACGATTATTTATGCTGCACTCGATGACGTTGAAGCTGGTTCGGTTTGAAATTGGTTTGTAAAAGACTCTTAATTGCGCCAACTGTGCGCCTAATTATGGCAGACACTGTGGCAGAGAGCCATCGTTAGCTAAAAGAGAACTAAGGCTAGATCCGTCGCGGGGAGATTTATAAATAAATTGTTGTCTATACGAAAATAACTAAACGGATCATTATCGTCGGACATGTGCGACAGCGTCTGGTCAATTAAAAGCCATAAAATGTCATAAAGCATTGCAGATATAGGGTGTTCCCGAACGACCTTCTGCTATAACTAATAAAATTATAAATAATAATTAAGCAGAATACTGTAAAAATTGCATATTTGAATTCAAATTTCCTTAGATGTATGGAAAGCTGAAAGAACAACAAGGCGTATACTTAATATTTCAAAGGAACTTCATTAAGAAACTTATTTTTTTAATATTTTACATGATTTTGTTTTCTGTTTCGTTTGTTTTGAGTTTTTAAGAGAAAGTAACTTGCTAATTTAAGGCACGGCCAACTAATTTGTAGTTTTAGCTCTCAAGTTCATTAAAGTCGAAAAGGAAATCTCTGGCATTATAACATTTTTGGTTCCCACAAATTAGGCAAAATATTCATGTCATATCGAATCGATCAATCACGAATATGGCGGCAATATGGAGCATGTGGTTAAGTGTTTAACTTAATTTTTTAACCCCCCCCCCAACCGAAATTATTTTAATTCTTGGCTCGTGTTTTTTTTTTTAATCTCCACTCGCTGATCTTTTGTTCGTTTAAATTTGGGTTATGCGAGAGCGATTTCGATCTGATTCGGGCGACGAATGATAAATGCGTAACATTCAAACTGGTTCAATTTTGTGAATACTTTGATCTTGTTACCGCTGTTGTTTTTGTTGTTGTTGTTGTTTTTACTATTATTATTGTTGTTGTTGCCGCCTTGCCACGGGCTGTGCCAATCTTAATTGCGCATTTAAATATAATAGAAAGACAGAAACTACAACAACAACAACAATAACTATAAACAACACAGCTACACATGGAGGAGACCCGTTGTCAGTAGTCTGTCGATCCGTCGGATACGAATTTCCAGCTCACTGCGAACTTGAGGCTCGAAAAAGGCGCCTCCAACTACACCAACAACAACAACAACAACAACAACAATTCAAAAAGAAAACAACAACCAAGCAGAACCCCAACCCCATCCCCATCCCCATCCCGAATCCCATTCCCATCCACAGAAAGAAAAAAAACTATTTTGTGTGTGCCCATCTGTATCTGTATCTGTCGGCTCTGTATTGAAGCTGCGCATATTGCGCCTTGGTTATTTATTATGTACTATAGTTTGGACAATACGCCGCCGCGACGTACAGGGGGGGAAAACTCTTTTTGCGCACTATTTTCCCGGCGGCACGTTGGCAACCCTAATGGGTTTCAAATTACACCAAAAGCGCACAATACCACAGAAAAAATATATATATTATTAATCATTATGGAAAAACGTTGATCAATTATCGAATTAAGTGCTGGTAACTAGGTTGCATTTTTTGCGGTAACTTTTAGAAAATTGCTTGATCGAATCCGGTATTAATTAATTTTTTTTTCTTAATTTTATAACATGAAAATTAAAATTAAAGTGAGCTTTTAAAAGTTGATAAAAAAATCCTAAACTCTTGTTCTTTTTAGCGAAGTTCCCCTGTAAATAGATTCATTCAAATAACAGTAAATGGGGAGCAGCAATCGCTCGACACTCTGGCAACGCTGCGCGGAGCGTGAGAGCAAGGGCTAACGGCGCCAAACCCTGGCGCTCAGCGTCTCAGAGTGTGTGGGACCGAGAGAGAGTGCTGGCAAAGCAACAACAACTTGTTGCGCGTGTGGGTGAGCTTGTATAGGTGAGAACGAGAGCGGGAGCTCGCTCTTTGCTGTCCGCGTATAGGTGAGTGAAAGAGAGAGAGCAACGTCTGGGACCGCTCTCTCGTTTTCCCATCAGCGGTGTCGGTTGCGTATACTTGATATTTTTTGGTGCGCAAAAAAAGTCCCACGAGCGCTTTAAGGACACATGGCCGTCGCCGCTGTCTCCGCTGCCGGCGTCAGTGCGCTTCGCTTGCTCTCTGTGTTCTTGCTTTTGCTGTTTTTTTTTTGTTATTTCGTTTTCTGTTGTTGTTGTTGTATGAATTGCACTGCAATGGTAACAGCTGTTTTCTGTTGTCGACGAACAGCTGTTCGCATGCACATACACACAAACTATGCATACATACTGAAATGCACATGCACGCTGCAGAATTTCCCCACACAAATACGCGTAAATCAGTCGAAATGAAGAATTGAAACAAATTGCATTTGAATAAATGTGTAGATACTTACAAACAAAGCCATTTAGACGGTGATTATATAAGCAGACTGAGTTGCCAGCCCTGACAGATTGTTGAATTGGTGTTGGTGTGGTCGCGTTGGTGTATGTAGTGTTGGTGCTAGTGTATCTGTTGGTGTTTTTTTTTGTTTTGCTTATTTTTTTTTGTGTGCGTGTGTGCCAGTTTAGTTAAATGCTGAGCACACGCACCCAACAAAAAAAAAAAACTACTACAGCAATTACAACAACAACAATAATAAAGGCAAGCAGATAGGCAAGTTTGCCTTTATACATAGTTGTTGTTGATTTTTCTGTAGTTTACTTTTTCGGCTTGTTTTTGTTGTTGTTGTTGTTGTTATTTGTCGACAGCGGTCTGACTGGCTCTGGTCCCTCTACATACCCCTCTCTCCCTCTCTCTCTCTCTTTTCCACTCTCTAGTCTACACTCTACGCCTCTGTGTGTGTCGTATCTAAAACATTTGCGCTTTAAATAAATACACAGGGAAGGGTATTATAAAAAAAAAAAAAAAAACACAAGGCACAAGAAACGTGGAAAACTAGTCTACAGCAAACACAACAACAACAACAACACTGGGGCCAATTAGTTCAATGCACGCCGCCGCCAGAGTGTAAGAGCTTTATCACCTAGCAAGAACAGAACGAACCCCATACCTTTATTTGTTTTGATTGTCAAGTCTATTACAATTGCATATTAAAGATATGACGGGTTAAGCATGAACTTCATAGGATACCTCTAAGATCAAGGGGTTTTTTGTTGAGCTCTTAAAGATCAAGAAACCATTTAAATAATTAAAGGTTTCTTTTTTTATAAGCGTATTGTTCAAGGATCAATTTTTCAGATCTTTAAGATCTTCGGGTTTCTTTAGGATTGTTTAAAACAAAGCTTTAATGAATTAAAGCTCAACTTCATTGATGATCGTACATCACTCTAGGCCACACATTTCATTCATCATCATCGGCGCAGCGCCTTAATCATCATTATCATCATCATCGCTGGCGTTGTCACTGGTACAAAGTTCATTTGTTGTTGGTCTTGGTCTCGTACATTGTACATATGTACATGCAATCAAATAAAAAATTTTTGATTGTATAAGTTCACAGTTTCTTTGTGCGCCATTTTTTTTTTTGTTCTAAAATACATATATGCATACGTTTGTATATGTACATACATATATGTACACATACTTAAAGCGTTTCGGGTTCTTTATTTGAAATTTATTTAGTGTTGTTTCTTTTTTTGTATTTACTTTTCCGCTTCTAATTTTAATTATTCAGTTGCGAGGCTCAAAAGTCGCGAGCGAGTTTGTTTTTAATTCTTGATGTTGTCGTTGTTGTTGTATTTGTTGCTGCTCCCCTAGTTTTTTCATTTTTTCTTTTTTTATTTTTTTTTGGTTTGTTAAATACGTCGTTTAAGTTGCTCTTGGCTGGCTTGCTTTGTTTTCTTTCGAACTGCGTCGCAAAAAATTTTGCGAAATTATTTTTCGTGTGTGTCTGTTTCGGTTCTTTTTTGTTTGTCCGAGGCTTTAAGCTAATTAATAATTAGGGACACTAGAGCACTGACACATACACTGTTTCTGTTTCTTGTATTTGTTGTACTAATTAAGAGCACTTTTTGATTGTTAATGGAAGTTGAAGCCTGCCCGGCTTTCCCGCTGCTGATACTCCCTTTCCTTCTCCTTCTGAGGAAACCCTTCAAGCAGTGTGACCAGGCCAGACAGATAGACAGACAGACAGTCCTAATTCCGCTGGCCACTCCGCACACCACGCACCACACCACACCACACTCTCACTCTCTACTCTCCACTATCCACACACTCCAATCCAATTCCCAAGTGCTGAGTCCGGCTCGCCGCCTCCTCCTTCTTTTCGTTGGCGCTGTCGGTGACGTACTGAAACAAATGCCTCACGAAACTTTAGTTTGCGACCGAACAACGACACACGCACACACCGATACACCGACACACGGACGCAGATACAGCAACAAGTATGAATGAATGAGCGGCTGGCTGCCTCTGCCTCGCCTTGCCTTGCCTTGCCGTGCCTCGGTCGCCACCTCTGCCGGCGTCGCCTGTGAGTGTGAGTTTGCATGTAATGGTTAACGCCACACAGCCCCAAGGCCGCAGCGGGGGGATTTCGAGTTGTGGGGGTGGGGGGCTGCTTGCTGAGAATCTAAAATTCGTAGCCTGCTCCGACGTCTGCTCGGTGTTCTCGAACAAAAAAAAAACAGCAAACAAACGTATATACACACACACACACACACTGCCGATAGTCGCGTTATCTCGTTCTGGCCGCTGGCAAAGCTTAGCTGCTCGGGAGCGCACGCGTCTGTGTGTTGGTGAGCGGCGTCTAAGCACAGCGAGAAATTTTCATTAACGAAACGATCGAAAGCAAAATGGCGGATTTGGCAAGGCAATCATAACGGTTATTCGCATGGAAGGTGCAATGGAGGGATTTTATTTATGTGTGGCGCAGAAAGGGGGCAAAACAATAAATAATTTTACATTTTTATACTGACTGAGAATATTTAATTACTAATTTTCTTCGGACTTTCTAATAGTAATTTTTTAATAATTAAATATTTGAGATTATATGATTTAAAAAAATATTCTCGGTTTTTGTGTCAAAATCTTTCTTGATCATTCTGTTTCGTGGCCCTAAACACAAACAGTAACTCTAAATATATGACAGTTGCATTACAAATTGTATAAATTTATGGAAATAAAGTTTTATAACTATTGTATTCGAACTATAAAGGAATTCATAAAAATTCAAAGAATCTAGCAACAGGTTTCTGTTTGATTTAACATCGATTTTTTCCCTTTTCCCTTACAATTTTCCCTTAACTTTTTAAAGATCACTTTAAAATAATGTTTCTTTCATTTAGCAAATTATATTTCTTTTCAAATTTATCTTTTTTCAATTGTTCACATGCTCTTCCTAACAATAATAAAGTGATAATAAATTACATTCTATCCCACCCAATAGCTTAGTTATAAATAAATATTACATTTGATATGTTTTAAACACAGCAGGTTTACTCTTAATTGACATTTATTAATATCAACCGCTTAGCGGATCAGACTTTAATGGATATGCTCATGTATCGGAACATGTAGCCTCTAGGCAAACAATAATTAATTGTAAATGCTACTATTAATAAGCGAAAAACGAGTTTATTTTTATTAATATCACCATTGTAAATAGTTTAGTAACTGCTAACTGGAATTGATTCAAGGCGATCTTATGATTCTTGTTGTATATTGTTTGTCAATTAGAAGACAAATCTGGTATTTCTGATGCCTGTGAAGGTGATGAAAAGAGCTATAATAGTTTACGAGCAAATTAAGATATTGATTTGAAATTAATGAGGAAATGAAATAGAACTATTTTATTTTTAACTTTTTCTTTAAATGAAAAGATTAATTTGCTGAAATAGCTATAATACAATAAGAAAATGTTATTTTTTGTAGAGGAAGGAGCTTCCAAACCGCAGAATACATAATTTAAATAAAATTATTTCATTTTGGATCTTCGAATCAGAAACTCTTATATTTCCTTTAAAAGATTAAATCAATAAAAATAGACAAAGTTGGAATATAAATACTTAAAGTTTTTACGTAAAATAAAAGGATATATTAAAGCTAGTACAAAATCAAGGCACTTATTCTTCCTCACAAAAGCTCGACTTAAACTCATTCTTTGCATACCGCCAAACTTCACAGGCTTTATGCGCAGTGTAAAGATTCACACACACACACACGATCAAAAGGCAGCCCCGAAAAGAACAACAACAAAAGGCCAAAGAAAAGGCGAGGAGGAACAAATTCCTGTGGCAGTGGCGGCGCGCCAAAGGGGGCCATTCCACAAAAGAGGCAAAGGGACACGCATACAGTGAAGACCCGCTGAAGAGGAAGAAGACCCAGGAGAACCGGAACCAGTCAGTGTGCCATATGAAATATGTAACATCGAGCTCATATCAGAAGCGGAGCGACGGCAACGTTGGCAACTACAGATGCAGGCCACAGATACAGATACGGATACACACAGCTACAGATACTGATACGGATACTACGGATACTAGAACCCGACGCTTGTGTGCGTGCGAGAGGGCTCTCGTCTGCGGCTGTGTGTGTGAGTGTGTGCCATTGCCATGGGGGCAAAATTTTCATCTAGTAGGCATAAAATTGAAAATTAATTTCGGATCAAATCAAATGGTTCTCACCCTTGGAGGAAATGTCGCAGAAATAACCCTACATTTTCCTGAATCCCTCAATTATTTTACTATAAATTAAATCTTAATTAGCCCTGGAGGAAGCATTTATAGAGCGCAAATACAAACCCAAAAATAAACCAACTTTCTCCGAATCCCTTTGATATCACGACGACGACTGTCGCTCTGTTATTCCTTCAATTATGAATTTGATCCTAAATGATTTCGAGTTAATTAAACGCCTTAATAATAGTCCACGTGCTGCCGACTGCTGACGTAAGGGTCGTTGTCGGGCAGCAACAAAAGCAAAAACAATATAATAATATTAACAACGACAACGACAACGCATAGGGGCGTGCACAATCATCGAAAGCCACACACACAAACACACACTCTGATACTTTGTTGTGCCATGGTATTATTTCACTTGGTTTTTTCGGAGCATTTCTCACAAACACACACAAAAGTGTACCAAGACTCTCCCGAAAAAAAAAATTAGCAAATACGCATATATATTTAATAAGGAAATTTGGAAATATTTATCAAAACAATATATTTAAACCTAATAAATAGTAATATTAAATGTGCTAAAGTTACTCTAACTTTTAAGCTATTTTCCATTTTCTAGGTTTTTTCTTCGAACCCCCCCCCCTTAATATTCTTGGCAATTTTTTGTTGTTGTATTTTATTGCAGAGAGCGCATCACGTGGTCAACCCCACCACACACATTACCCCCAAAAAAACAAACACACATGCAGAAAAAAACCCCACCACAAGCACACACAAGAGAGCCACCCGAAATTAGCAATAATCTCACCAAGAGCGCAAAACTCAGCCAAAAAAAAATAAAGAAATACTCACAAAAACAAATTAAACAACAACACATAAAATACAACAACAACAAATGAAAGAGACCGCAATACAAAATGGCCGTCAGGTGTAGAAATTTATGTTTTTTTCTGTGGACGTGTTGAGTTCCAGATCCGAATAACTTTCGGCCATTTTGTCGCCCATTAATTGATTGCATTTGCATAACCGTAAACTGCTCGAATTACACGGCCACGAATCGGAAGTGTTAACCTAAATATACATATATTTATGTACAATAAATATGCACACATCTCTCTCTGAATATATGTATAAAGTTTGTTTTCTTCCCCTAATGCCAGAACTACAAAATGGCGGAGACAAGCGAAAGCTTGGAAGCGTCTAGAATGGCTTGTTCCGTTTCTTGTTTATTTGGGAAATATAATTTTGTTATGTAATTTGGTCTTTTAATAATATTTTTCCCATTTCCGTTGGTTACTTGAACTTGACTATATAAGGTATCATTCATAATCCAAAGTATATTCCCTTGAAGGCGATCTTTTGTTGACAAACAAACGGTGGAAAAGGAAAAACAAAAATATAATTGGGAAAAAGGGTTATTGGAGAAGCATTGAGGGTTTTCTAGATGTAATCAATGATTTAAGTTTATTATTATATCACTTTTAAGGTCTTAAAGTTCCTAAAGAAGGTTTATTATTCATAACTTTTAACTTTTTTAGATGGAATTCGATAATCAAGTGTGTAATATAATTTAGACAAGAACTCACAAACTTGTAATAAATAAAAATATTTAGGGACCTTGTTCAAGCAAATTAAATAAGCTTTTCAAAATACTATCTTTAATCTTGAGATAAAGTATAGAAATAAATTTTTCCGTAGATTTTTTCTTATTTATCTTTAAAGATTTAACTACAATTTTCCCTTTTAATTTCTTCTGCTCACAATGAAAGCCAAGAAACACTTTCGAAAAATCTTCTCAAATGTTTTCTGTTAAATTTTTTAATAGAGTTCAATAGAGGCTTGAGACCCTCATCAGAAATGGATAAATTAATTCAATAAATTGAGCTACAATTTTGATTAGAACATGTCAACGCTTGTCAATATAATTAGGGGTTACTTCAGATCGTTAAAGATATAGCTATATGAGGGTTTAATCAAAGATATAAACTACTTATTCTTTAAGGAAGAAATCTTAAATATCTATGTAATTCTTGAAGTTGCGTTGAAAATATTGCCTCTAGTGCCACCGTGACACATTCCACGAGCGTTAATTAGTCAAAGAAGTGAGCTGGTTGAGTGGGAAATGTCGCAAGAGTTGGCCGGTGCATATAGTTACATCGATTAGACTAGGTTTAATCACATTTGACCCCAATAATTGGCATGCCACAAGTTTTTAGATACACGCCACATACACGTACACCTCACAGTACGTTCTGCTGCTGCTGCTGCTGCAGCGGCATTTGCATCCAAAAGATACGATGCCAGACAGCGACAGCCTCCATTAAAATGCCCCACTAACTGCATTCCAAGAATTTACAAGTCAAAGATCGAATGTGCGCCGCCTCAAACGATAGTGCCCCGCCCCCTCATAGCCCCCTCTTAACCCTCTTCCATACTCCTCCTCCGCCGCTCTTAACCCCTGAAAGCCCCCACGTCGCCGCTGCCAGTTAGCATCAATAGGCCACAGATGCATTGTGTCCGAGCGGCGAGGAGGAGAACTGTGTGACTCCAGGGCCACCGTTGCGATCAGCAGACAACAAAGACTCAAATTGAATAAATAAAGCGCAAGATTTATGCATACGAAATTAATAAATTGAAATATATGTGTACAATAAGTATTAGGCGCCAACAATGAGCGCTGCATCGAGCATTTAATTTTAATTTTAATGGGAATGGGTAAGGGTAAGGGTATGGGGATTGTGGGGTTCTGGGGGATGTGTGTTGCAGCCAGAGTTTATCAGTGTCCGAAACCAGAACCGAAAAAAAGTGAAGAAGAAACTGATGAAAAAAACAGGGGAGATTAACACACGCACGGGGCAGCGCTACAGTGCGAGAAACCAGATATGAATTATGTGCGATAAGAGCCAGAGAGTGCATTGGTGTCAAAAAAACAAGAATGGAATGGTTCGGCCTCGGATTCGGTTGTGAAGATCTTTACATTGCACCGCACCTCGGTTACCCTCGGTGATCCATGTTCTTGGTGATGATGGATTCACTATCTTTGGAATTATCAGCTGATGACAGAAGGAAAGGAGATTCTACCAGGAGGTAAAAGGTTCTTGGCATTCTTCTTATGAAATAGAATCAACAAGCCAAGTTTAATTTTGATAAAGATCATACTTCAACAAGGATCACTATAGGTTTTCAGGCTATTGATCTGTAACTTAAGAACACTTCCATTAATAAATCAATCTCTTATTTGGAACGTTCATAACTTTCTTAGTGTTTTAATAAAAATAAATATATTATTATGATATTTGTTTGATACATCTTTAAATGCAAGATTTATAATATTTACTGCATGTATGTATGATAGTAGCAGATAAATTAGTTCAAAGTCGTCTTGAGAAATATATCTTCTATAAGTGCAAAAAGGCTCCTTCATTTCTTATATGTAGATACTTTTTACGTCTGTTTTCAATACTACATATTCATATGTTGCAAGACAATATTTAGAGATATCCGTTTATGTAAGTTTATTTGTAATGTTTTTAACCATAGGTTGATGTTCCATAATACCTTTTCTTTATAACACCTGTATTATTAAAAATAATACAAATAAACACAGAAATCAGTTGCATAAATTAATTTTTTTCTTGATTATATTTGTTTTGAAATTATATAATTATATTAACTGTAAGTCTATAGTATCATAATAGGAAGCAAATTTATTAGATTTTTTTTTATATATAATACTCTTTGTTATTTAGTACTATAAACTATATAAACTATATTTAAGTATTAAAGCCTATTATTCATCTTGTGCTTCTGCTTCTCAGAAGATCACAAAAGGTATCTCTGAACTATTAGGATATTCTTAACCTTAATTTGGATAAACTGAAGGAAAGTGAATGCAACATAAATACTGCCTTAAAAGTAAATCTTTATATTTTTATTTCATATTGATTGATTTAATATCTCTAAAACGAATAAGATTTTCACAGAGAATCTCTAGATATAGCTTAGCTAGAAGCCTTTTTCTATGAACTCAAATTTAAATATATTTTTCCCTAGTATCTTCTTATATTTAGTTTTTACATCTAATAATAATTTCTCAATTTAGCTCTTTGCTTGTAAGCAGCATACTTTCTCTAGCTTCCAGCTATGCATTGCAATTTCCCCATTCATGTTGATCTATATAGCAGTTATACTCATACCAAGAGATAGAGTATACGAGAAGGTCCCTCTCTATGTGCTTGAATTTGGTGCTTTTTTTTTTGGAGCGGCGGCTGAGTGATGAAATGCACGGCAGTGCAGC
This sequence comes from Drosophila watanabei, assembly GCA_008042575.1. NCBI lineage: Eukaryota > Metazoa > Arthropoda > Insecta > Diptera > Drosophilidae > Drosophila > Drosophila watanabei. The sequence continues at coordinate 15,132 of VNJS01000843.1, forward strand.
GTGTGCAGTGTGCAGAGGAGATACTGTGCACATATATAGTAGTATAGTGGCATAAGCCAGATCAGAGATCCGACGCTGTCGACGTTGGCAGCGACGGCAACTGCAACGGCAGCAGCGGCAGCGACTGCAGCAGCGAGTGCAGCAAGTTTTATGAATGAACTGCAGCAGCAGTAACGACGAGACGGGAGATAGACGGCGGCGGGCGACGGCTTGTGAATGGCAAAACGCAAGAGATCGAACTATTGTAATTACTACGAGATTATGCAAAATGCATATGCAATTAGTGGCAACTCCCCGCAGCCACCCGCTGACTCTCTGAGTCATGGGGCAACTGGTTTGACTTGACTTGCCTTGGCGGCCTAAGAACTTAAAAAAAAAACACTGAATGCTGCTGAGCAATGGAAAAGCGAACACTGAAAAGTCAAGACTCAAGACTCAAGACTCAAGACGCAAGACGCCAAGATTCAAGACTTTAGACTCGAGAACAAGTACAACTGTGAGTGCTCACCCAACTCCGATATGAAGTCATGTGATTGGAATTTCTGTGCCGTTGCCGATGACGAACTACACACAGAAGCTCTAGAAGATTGTGCAATTGTGCCTTAGTGCCCCAACCTGTTTGAGTGGCAAGAGTATCTCCCAGATGCAGATGATGCACATGATGCACCCCAATAAATTCCTCGCTCCATTGTCCCTCGTTTGTCCAACTCCAACCGATATATATATGAGCACATTCCATTCTTTGAAAGCCGATCAATGCCAAGTCAATCTCTATATAATGAAACGAAGCCGAAGAATACCATTTTCTGGGCCTATCAGTTTGGTTTCCTAAAGAAACAAAAAAACGAGGCAAGAGGGAAAGGCACACTGATAATAATGTCGCCTGCGAGAAATTCCTTTAGCGGCATTTAAGGCCACTTAATTATGACCCCCGCCCCGAAAATATATATAAAAAAAGAGCCCAATCCTAAATTCCTGGAATTTTGACTTTGACTCTGTTAAATAACCAAACTGCTGTATTTGTACATGTCGCCGCCAGTTCACTCGGGGAAAAAAAAATGTTGAATGCATTTTTAGGGAAATGCATCTGAGGGTTTTTTAGACTTTAAAGAGGTGGAAATATTGATAGCAATAAATATGAGGTAAATATATTAATATTTATGAAAATATTCTATATAAAGGGTAGTGAAAATGAAGAAAGTTCAGGCTGTAAAATGTATCTACAAGTACAAGATATTGAGGTCCTGGTTACAAGTGATGTTTCTAATCTAGCAAGGATTCCAAGCACTTAGTTTAAGCAAGTAAAATGATTTAATCTTTAGCTTAACTTAAACATTATCTTTTTAAATTTATTTACAGTTAAATAATTGAATTTTAAGTTAATTTAAGTTATGAACAAGTAAAATCTTCAGGGTTTTCTGGTTATCTTCTTCATAATCCATTTCCCAATTAATTTTAAGCACACTTAAGGACATTATCCTTATCCATATTTCTTCAAGTGTCTTCCGACTCCAACTCTAGGCTGTTGTTATGGTTAACCAGCATTTTTTTTATGGCCTGGCCTACGATTGTCCACCAAATTGGCAAAAAAAAAAAACGGAGGAGGAAAAAGGTGCCCCAACATCATAATCCTCAGGATGGGATGCCAAGATTGGAGTCTCTCTTGGAGACTTGGTTCGATGAACCAATTAGATCAAACAACTTACACCACTCGCACACACACAGATACACCTTTACTGGGTGCAACAATACAACAATAACAACAACATAAAGATGGCAAGAAGACGGGGAAGAACAACAAAAACGAATTCTTTACGATCGTCGCTCCGGTGCACGGTCATCAAGTCAGCTCGTTCAACATTCAAGAGGCATCGATGATAATATTCATTCATTTGATCAAACCGCCGAAGACGAAGGAGACGACGGTGCCAGAGACGAAGATGCAGACGACGATGGGAGACGACGACTTTCATTATGGGGCCGGGCCCCTCCAAGCCCGAACTCCATCCTCCAGATCCCAGCTCCCTGCATCATCCGCATGCACGTCCACCTCCTCCTCCTCGTGGGCGACCGACCGCCCAGTCCAAGACCAAAACTCAAGCACGGCAAGAAGGGAAATGCTCGTACGAAAACATATTGCCAAAGTAGCAGCCAACAGCAAAAGCAACTACGGCAACATCAAGAATCCCAACAGCAGCAGCACTATGCATCATTACACGGCAAGAAATTAGGGGGAAAGAACGCTTAAAAGTAATATTTATATCAAGTTTATGGGATAAAGTGTGGCTAAGCAATATTGATTTTAAATTACAATTAGCAAATAATAAGTAGAATAAGTGATGAATGTTTCGGAGATACAATATTATAGATATTAGGATTTTTGTAAGGTTATTATTTACTTTTCTAGATTCTGGAATTTCCTTAAACTCAAATTCAATTTTTATTTAATATCCCAGAAGTTTTGTTTACTGTTTATACATTGTTATTGTTATTATTTATTTTTTATTATTACTTATATTTCTTTATTTATTATTATTATTTGTATTAGTATCATATTTTTAGTTAGAAGCTTGTAACGCAGTTTGATAAGCATCAACAGCCTAGTCGATCTAGCTTTTTCCGGCAAAAAACAAAGTCGTACATATTTCTTCCAAATATATAAAAAGGAGTCATTAAAATTGTTAAAAATTTACATAATCTTTAATATAATATATTTAGTATTCATGTTTATAAACCTTAAAGTTTCACTGAATTGAAATTATAAAATTTTAGGCTAGATGTTCTATCAAAAGTTGCAAAGATATATAAACTTCAGCTTTTTGAAAATTGGCCAATTTTTACCTAGTATTACAGAATGCATTAAACAAATACAAAAATCTTTTATATTTTATATGTATTTAGGTAACACATTTTTTTTAATCAATAAACTTCGATGAAGAATACAAATATCTTTAAGATCTCAACAATAAAACATAAAGATCCCTCAGAAACCCTTAGAAATTAATGATTTTTCCTGGAGCCTCACTTGTTTTATAATTACAAACTCATATTTTTTGGATTTCAAAAGTCATTAAAATACTTTTCTTCCAGTGCACTCAATCGACACATTCACTTATAGGTCTCAAAATCGATGATAAAAAGGAATATGTTGAACGGGCGGTGGCGGTGGCGGCGTCCGCTTGTAGCACGGCTCAAAACTGCTGTCCGCTCGTCCATTTGTCCCCATGTCCGCTTGTCCGCTGTCCGTTGTTGTCCGTTCACTCACACACACACAGAAAGATACTTGGGCCACGGGACACGCACCGCACCGAAAGTGCATATGTATGCAGACGAAGCAAAGACCTCTTTTTAATGTATTGCAATTCCAAGAATTTAGGAAGAGGAACGTGAGAAACTTTGTTTTTGTTATTTTCTTTTCTTTGCATTTCATTTCAAGATACGATGCCGATCTCTGACTCCCTCTCCCTCCATCGCTCTGTCTCACTCTCACCTCCTCCGTCTCTTTCTGGCTCTCTCTCCCACTCGCCGTGTTTACGTCTCGAAGTCCAGGTTTCGTGAGTGCTGTTAACCTGGCTATTTTTCTTTGATCTCCTGAATCTGGCTTCTTTTAATGGGTTTTAGGAGAGGATATCCTTTTATATGGGATATCCTAGCAGGGTGTTAGAGTAAAAGAAGTTCGTAGTTTTGTAGATAAAAAAATTTCTTAAAATAAGGTACAACGTTACTTACACCTATGACAGTAAATGTTTGTTTAAAGTTGTGCTTCTTGAAGCTCTAATAGAATATCTATTAAATAATAACTATATAATCTTTTTATAATATAATCTAAATCAAACTAAAAGTCCACCTTTTTTAACGTTATCCGTGGAACCATTTGGTTCAATAATTATACACAAATCTTAACCTATATACAAAAGTATCTTCAAACAAATGTTTACCAATAAAATACATTTTTCAATTGCTGCAAATGATGACGTCGAGTTCTTAAAATAGTTTCCAAAATTTATTGTTTAAACATTGTGTTGCAGTTTTTCGAGATATTGCAAATGTTTGCCAACTTAACTGAAAAGTTTGATCTGTAAATTACAATTCATATAGGTTTATAAATAGGATTTTAATTTTTTTTGTAATTGTGAGTTAAACTATTTAATCAGAATCTTAGAGCTATAAAGATTTGTAAAATAAACTTTGTACAGAAATGACAGATTTATATGCCCCGGCAGGTATTATAATATCGCTTCCGACCCTTTAAATCAGTCTTCATCAGCATTAACTGCCGAATCGATCTATCTATTTTTTATTTATCAAAATTTTATAAGGAAATACTTCGTTAAAATTGTCAAAAATTCACTAAAAAATGTTTAAAATAAAATTTTTAATTTACAATTCTTATCTTTTACCCTGATAAAAGTGGAATCTTTTCGGAATTGAAATGGCTGCATTTTTGGCTTAGTTATGATTGATTTTCATGCAAAGGTATAAAAAAACATTGGCTTTCCGGATTTAGATCCCTTTTTTTTCTAGATTTATGAAGCTTTTATATTTGTGATTTCAAGTAATAACTAAGTTTTGAACGTAAAAGAGTCACCTTAACTCTTTACCCAAAATCTTTAAATTGTAAGGGATTATATAGAAATTGTTGATTTTTCTTACCC
>VNJS01000846.1:0-19270 GCA_008042575.1 Drosophila watanabei
TCGCTCTCGGTAGGGCGAACGGCCCTTATGCTGAGCTCAGGGCCGCTGCTTTATCCGATCTCCTCGCCGCTAGATGAACTTCGGAAACGTTCGCCGTCGATCTCCCGCTCTCGCTTTAGCAATGTAAAGCGGACGGGAGCCTGACACTATTTCTAAGCTTATGTTAGTTCCGAAATGCATGTTGAATAAACACCACGGGCGCTCCATGCCAATATTTACTTTACGACCCCCGCATCTTTTTCTACTGGGATTTCTTCGTGGGATATATATATATATTTTCTGGATCCTTTAGCGGAGGATATCCTGGCCACCCCCCTACATAAACATTATGTATTATTTACATATTTATTTGTGGGGAGCCGGCAGGTTCCTCACAAAGGCACCATTCAAAGTTGCCCGACAGCCTTAGAGATGTCCTCTATTCAAGTCGAGACTTGGGATTGTCTCCTTGTGTATATGATTTCTTCCAAGCTTCCAAAACTCACTCTGTCCATGTGGGAACAGTCTGTCCACAATAAATCAGAAATTCCAACTTGGAAAGAGCTAGATACCTTTCTGACGTAGCGTCATTCAACGTTGGAGGCCATCGACGACGTAAAGTCTAGCGGCTCTGTGCACCTTCCGCTACGATCAGTGAATGTCAACCCACCTGTGCGCCGGCTTAACTCCTACGAAGCCAGGGTGGCTTCGGCACCCCGAGGATGTGACCTGTGTTCCAGAGGAAATCACCCCGTGCGTACATGTCCGCACTTCCTGGGAATGTGTGTGAATGATCGAACAGACTTTGTCAGAAGAAACCAGCTCTGCCTCAATTGCTTTGCTCGAGGCCACCAGCAGCGGAACTACACTAACACCCACTTCTGCTTCACGTGCCGTGGCACGTGGCACTCTGCTTCACCCCGAAAATCCGATTGTTAACGTTCCAAGGCTCTCCGCACCATCTAGCTCACAAACCACGCCCACTGCGAGAAGAGATGCAGATGTTTTGCGTCGGGATCCAAAACTATTCTTCTAGGCACGGCCCAGATAAATATCTGTCATCTGGGTCGGAACTTCAAAACGCGGGCTCTGATCGATTCAGGCTCCGAAGCCACGTTTATTATTGAACGGCTCTTCCAACAAATCAACCTCCCGTTAAAGCCAGTCCAGACCCAAGTTTCCGGTCTTAATGAGACAGTTGCCGCTCAGTGCAAGAAGCTCTGCACTTTTTCCATTCGCGCTCCCTCCATATCCGAGCTGCAGTTAGAAACGACTGCATATGACCTTCCTCAACTAGGCAGAAAGCTTCCCTTGTACCCAATTTCGCAGGACCTTCTAAGAGAGCTTCCTGATTTCCTTTAGCGGATCCTTAGCGTTTTTTGATAGCTCCGAAAGGGAGCTGATATACTTCAGTCTGTGCTTTTGGGTGGCTTCAAAAGCAACATTACCGGCTCTCTTTTGGCACAGCAGACGATTTTCGGATGGGTACTCACGGGCCCAGTGTCTAACGTAGCCACGAGAAAGGTGTCTGTATTTTCTACACGGATTTCCTTCCCTTCTAACAATCCGTTAGACAAATTCCGTCCCAAACGCAGTGCGGCCGTATTGGGGAGCAGACGTACCCGAGGTAGTCAGTCCTACCGTTGCCGAGTCTGCAGCGGAATCCTACCACTTCGAAAATGCCAATATTTCTTCCTGCTCACTGCTGAAAAGAGGCTCCGCGCAGTGCTTGCCAACCGCTACTGTTCCAACTGTTTGGCTCACGAACATTCCGAGTGATCCTGCCGCAGTGGTGACCGATGCAAGATATGCAATCGGCACCATCATACGCTCCTACATATACACGAAATTCCAGTGCACGTACCCCATTCGCCGCATCGTCAAACAAGTCAAACAAAATCATCAGTCTTTATCACTTTTTGTTATACTTTTTCATCCAGGTAAACCATACGATGCCTCCCCTTCCACACAGCCACGATCGACCAGGAGAGCAGGCGTACCCGAGGTACTTAGTCCTACCAAACCGAGTCTGCCACAGTATCTCTCCGCTATGAAGAATCAAGTCTCCTAGAATCAACTACCATGTCTCCATTGGCAGTACTATACAAGGTTCCGCCATCCTATGGCCCTTCTACTCGCTCGTCCGCCACTCCATGGCACTCGTTAGCCGCTCCTTGGCCTTCGTCAGCCTCTCTACTGCACTCATCAGCATTCTACGGCTCTTCTTCGAGTGAGGATAACATAAAGGCTTTGTTGCAATTGCAAGGGGGCCGGAATATTTACGCCAGGAGGCGGCACCCTGTATCCCCTCTGCCCACTAAACTTCCAAAAAGCTCGCCCGCTCTTTCGCTCCCGTCCGCCCGCTGCATTGTCATATTTCCGAACTCCATACGCTGGCTGTTGAGCTGGCCGTCGCTCGCCCGCTCGCCTGCACACCAGGACACCGATAGCGGCTACTAAGCTCTCTACCTCGCGGCTCTTCCGCTCTCGGTCGGGCGCACGGCCCTTCGGCTAAGCTAAGGGCCTCTGCGCTGTTCGATCTCCGCGTCGCGAAGCGAACTTCGGCACCGCTCGCCTCCTTGGATCTCCCGCTCTTGGTCTATTATTGGAGTATAGCGGGCGGAAGTTTGGCTCTACTTCTAAGCATAAGTGAGTTCCATGTATGCAGCCGAATAAAGCTGACTTGAATTGTTCCACGACGCCCCGACATTCTTTCTATTGGGTTTTGCCAAATTCTGCGCGGTGGAATTTTTGCCTACCAACTTCAGTTTCAAGGATCTTTTGTGGACGGAACTCCCCCTGCTACTTAACAAAATATTTGTTAAGCCGGCTTGAGGTTAAGTAGGGGGTTTTTGAAGTAACAAAATAAAAGAATTATTTTATTTTTGTTTTCCGATATATTTCGGTTGCTCCTCGGCAACCAGCCAACCAACAGATTATTAACACGTCTACTAAATCTACTTTAAGATTTTTAACAGAAAATAAAAAAAATAGTGTCCTTTTTTATAATCTTGAGCATATAAAATATTAAACATACCGAAAACAAATAGATAGCAAAAATTAAGCGAGAACCGCAGCAGCTAAAATCGAAAGATTTTGCCCAAATCAAAGTTAAAGAAAAACAAGAAAAGAAGCTAACTTCGGCAAGCCGAAGTTGGTATACCCTTGCAGGTTCAAATTGTATAAATTATAATCAATCCCAATATAATATAATATGAACAACTTTCATATTCATACAATTTTTACAGTTTTACATTTTTTTATATATTTTTACATGTAAAGTAAAATGAATTTTACCTTCACATTTACCGATCGTTTGTATGGCAGCTATATGATATAGTCGTCCGAATCTTATGAAATTTACTACAAAATTCAGAAAAAATATTAAATACTAGTATTTCAAAATAGAAGAAATTATGTTGAAAACTGGCAAAGCTAAAAATTTTTGTCTAAAAATTTCCCGACCATTCCTATGGCAGCTATTTGATAAAATTAAATCCAAAAATCTAAAACAATATATAAAGCTAATAACCGAGACTTAAATAAAATATGTTAAAAAACAGTGAAGTTATAATTTATTTCCAACAATTTTAGGAATTGTTTGTATGGCAGCTATATGATATAGTTGACCGATCCGGCTCGTTCCGACTTATGTTCGGATGAGAGTATATAGAAAACCACCTGCAAAGTTTCATTCAGATAGTTTCAAAACTGAGGGACTAGTTCGCGTATAATCAGACAGACGGACAGACGGACATGGCTAGATCGACTCGGCTGTTGCTGCTGATCAAGAATATATATACTTTATAGGGTCGGAGATGTCTCCTTTACTGCGTTGCAAACTTCTGACTGAAATTATTATACCCTGCAAGGGTATAACAAAACAAGAAAGGAAGCTAACTTCGGCACGCCGAAGATTGTATACCCTTGCATATTCCAATTGTATCAAATTAATATAATTTGAATTACTATCATTTATTTTAATTTTTAAAATTTTGATTATTTTTTTTTTGTAAGGGGGTGGCCAGAATATCCTCCGAAGAAAAAGATATCAACAAGGAGCTCCCGTGGTGTTTGTTCGACATTCATTTCAGAACTAAACTAGGTTATATTAAGGGACGCGACTCTGACCGACAAAGTTAAGCTTAATAGTATAAAAGCGGTAGAGCGAAAAGTGGTGCGGACTAGCAGCGAGCGTCGATCGGGAACACGGGTGCGAGCGATCGGGAACAGCGAGGAACGGAGCGTGCCCGAGAGACGGCCAGCGTATGGAGGTCGGAATATGCTATCGGGAAGACCGAGCGAAAGATCGGCCGTGCTTTTGGAAGCTCCGTGGGCAGCGGGGATTCAGGGCGCCCCCGCCTGGCGTGAACATTGCGCCCTCCCCCCCTTGCAATCCCTCGGATTGCAGCAAAGCCTTTAGTGAAATCCAAACTCGGGGGTCCGGAGTACGTTGATCCTGTGATGCTGAAGCGATGAGGGGAGCCGTCGAATGCTGAATGCCGTGGAGAGGCGAACGCCGGCCGAAGAGTGGCGGACGAGCGGTTAGAAGGCCCAGTCGGACTTTGCTTCATGCGCTGAACGATTCAGGATAGAAAAAAGCTTTGAACGGAGATGGCTTTTTGTATGATGCTCGGTTTAGCAAGGTGGCAAGCGAGCGATTCAGGTACCTGAATCGACCGCTGCTCCGGTAAAGAAAGAATTCAGTGCCGTTTGCCCAGGGCGATATTTCCCTTTAGGAATTTGTTTTTTTTTTTAATGCGACACGCGCTGATAAAACAGTTTATGATTTGCTTTTTAAACTATGTAAAATTCTTTTAACGTAATCGGCAAAGCTATAAAGTATATTTTGTGTCTATTTCATTTAAGTAAAATTTATTTAAACAAATTTAATAAAAGAGAATATTTTTCCCCGGTTCAGTTTAAATTTAAAATAACTATTTAAAACAAATACATTGCAATCAATTTAAAATCTCATTCCTAATTCTAAAAATAAAAATGTATATAAGTATGGTTTTAAATTGTGTTTAGTCTGCGTACCAAATGATAAAATCATGATCAACTTTTCCGAACTGTCAAATTATGTTGTGTTAATAACTTACTTAATTTTAATATAATATAAAAGTTTCATACATTTTGGCAATCGCGGTTATGCAAATTGTGTAAACATAAGTTGGTCACACCAAATTGCAACGAAAGGCTGCACCGATAGTTCTGCGACGTCATCGTGTCAAAGTAAAAGTGAATTTTAAAAGAAAGAAGAAAAGGGTATGTATTTAACTAGAATTATTATATTAATATTAGTTTTAATGACCTACAGCTCACCTATTTTATGCCTAACATACTAACAAACACTAATAGTAATGATATATGTAATTTCATTCAACACTTTTTAATGTGTTTTCGTTAGCCCTTTTTGTGTGTATCCGTGTGTCTACTTGTTTGTTTTGTGTTTTCGTTTTTTAATCCGGAGAAGAAACTAATTTTCTTAAAGAAAGAAAAACATTTGATCGCGTCTTGTGACGCCTACACATATACTAACACTAACAAGTCTCAAGTGAACACACAGATACACACAAAAGACTATTCTTGTGTTTTCGTTTTCTAACTCTTTTTTTATGGAAAACAATTTTGCAGGAGGCCCCGATAAAAATGGACTAGAAAAGGCTTCATTTATGAACAACGCTTTGTTTGGTACGTATGAAATATATATACGAGATCATTCTAATTTATAACTGTTTTTTATTTGATTTTCATTTAGAAGCTTCTGGAACTTAAGGGAGAAATGGCCGGGACTAAATAAAAACGGTGAGCGACGCCTTCGGAAAACTAAAGAATTTCCTTATAAATTATTATAATAAATATCCTCCTTAAGTTCCTTTTAATATATAATAAAAACAAAAATTATTTTAAAAAAATTTCTGAATGTTTTATTTTGCGGTTGATCCTAATTTGCATGCTCCCTGGAGAGCATGATTTTCATGCTGATCGAGAAGCGTCGGTTGCACCATGAACTTCCCTCTTACCGGTAAGGGTGATTTTTATGCTGAGCTGAGCAGCGACGGTTGTATCATGAATTACCCCGGTCACGCGTTAATAAAAGCGAATGAGAACTTTACATAAGCGGTAAGAGGGTACCCCGTGAGCGATTCTGCATGGAAAGCATACTGCCAGCATGCTCGCAAGTCCGACTGGGGGGTCATATAATGGCGGGGAGGCGTCGATTTTCCGTAGCGGAGGGATACCGTAGCAGACTCGGCATCGGTAGTACTGAGTACCTCGGGTAAGTCTGCCTTCTAAGGGAGCCGCAGTGGGAGTGGCACAGAGTTTGTCCTTGGAAATCCCGGTTGCGTGGGAAATACGCGTGGAGAACACAGACACTCGCGTAATGACTGCTGTGGAGCTGTCAGCAGAACCTGCCACATTTCTCAAAGTAGGCGGGGGTGCTGCTGATGGCCTCGTGAAAAACAGTTTAAGCAGAGTTGCTTTCTCTTGATTAAATCTTTTCGATCTTTCACACTTATCGCCAGGAAACGCGGACATATACGCACGACGTGATTTCCTCTGGAACACAAGTGACATTCTCTGGGTGCCGAAGCCGCCCTGGCTGTTGGCATTCGATGATCGTGGCGGAGGATGCCCAGAGACGCTAGGCCTGACGTCTTCCATGGCCTCCAATGTGCGATGGCGCTCAATCAGGAACGAATCCAACTCTCTCCAAGTTGGAATTTCAGTTTTATTATGGACGGACCCACATGGAAAGCAGCCCCGGACTCGTGGGGAATCGTCTGAAGGTTAAAAAGGATCTTTAATTGACTATTGACCAACAACCGTCTGTTCTCGAAGCGCTCCGTAAGGCTCTCCACAAGAAATAAACCCTTCCTTAGTCTTGGTTGTAGGTGAAACAACCTTTCCACTGGCGTGAGTCGTGAAATATTTATATAAATCGCCATGAAAAGGTCCCCAAAGGTGGGCCAACGAAGATGGCCGCCTGTGAAAACTTCGGTATCTACCGGTGGCAGTTGACAGCCAGCAGAAATGGGCGGATGGAGGCTTGCGGAAGCCTGAGCTGACTGAGAAGCAGCCCTCTCGATTGATTTTTGTAGATGGGCTACACACCTTGCGTATACTGAATAGCAATTATTGTATTGGGATTCCAGCACTGCGGAGGTGGCCCTACTATCAGTGGATACGGAATGAAGGTCATAGCTCTTCTCCACATTTTCCCACAAGGCCCGGATCTGATCGCGATGGACTTGGCACATGCAGGAAGAGAAAGTTGCGGTTTCTGGGATGCCCGCAGTAAGAATATTATTCTCAAAGTGAGTCAAGCGGGCCGTTTTAAAAATAAACTTTCTTAAAGCGACGTCTATAGAGGATTCAGCTATATTAGCGGACGAACGAGAGAGCCTTGATGTAAAAAAACCTTATCAGTATTTTCGGAATCAACACTATTCATCCGTGGAATGGAAATGACCGGCTTTGGCTTTAGCAAAACGGGTGCGGAGTTGCGGAATGGGCTTTTCCCGAAGTGGAGACTGCTGGCCAAGATCGGTGCAGCAGCAGCCGCATTTTCTTTGAACCGTTGCCATGCGCGCCGTCAGCCACACGCGGCATGCGTGAGCCCGGCCAATAGACGTCGGATTTAACCTCAAATTTCGCCGCGACACCCGCTTGCCACATGCGGAGGCGGATGTAACCCCAATCCGACCTGCGTTACCTCTCTGCCAACCCAGCCCATGCGTTACGTCACCATACTCACGCGGGTTAGGCAACTTTAAGGAACGCAGTCCCAGCATCGGCCAATTGGCCATTTCGAGGCCGCTGCTAGAAGGAAAAAACATATGTGAGGCGTCCTAGCTGAGTTGAGCGCGCACGTGCCACGTGCGGCACCATGTATTGGAGAGGAACATAATTAAAGGAAACAGGCCTGCCGCCTGAGTGCATGCGAAGACGCAGATCCCTTCGTATGCGAATAAATGAACAGGAGACCTGGAGAAAGATGCCGTAGGGAGGCATTACTGTATGCAGTGCTGCCGCTGATCGACTTCGCGTGCTGCTGACTATATTTTTTTTTTCTTCTTGTTTAGGGATTTGAAACTTAAACTCTAACAATGTATAACAAATTTCTCTCAATTTTGCTCATTTGTTTTTGTATTCATTTAGTTTAAATTCTTGAATCAAATGTAAATTATGATTATGGCAGTCGTGCGAAACAACGCAAACCCCTTTGAGTCAGAAGTTAACCATAAATTTTTTATTTAAACAAAGCACAGCACAGTCTTCGATGGGCCCACCGAACCTACTTTGCCGGAGTTGTATGTAAGTGAGAAATTTCTTATTTTTGATTTCATTTTTTTATTAATTTCTGACCTTGGTAAAAATAATTACGATATTTTTGCGTGTGCACTTAAAATAAACAAACGCCATATAAATAATTTAAGTTCATTTTTGGTCGTAAAGACAAAAGAAAAGAATATGAATTGAATATTTAGATGATTTAATTAAAAATTAAACTTAGTCGAATAAGAATTTGATGAAATAACTCAAACTTTTTGTAGAATACGAATTTAAGTCCATTATTTTGGAATTTTAGACATCGATAAGAACTTAGGAACTAAGAACATGAATCGAATTGGAATTTGTTTTGCTATTGTTTTTGGGCGATTTGCCAACTTGAAATTTTATTACGATATTTTCAATTAATAACCGATACTTGATAAAATGTTTGAATAGAACTTAAATTAGTTCGTGATTGATTTTGACGATGCTGCCGCAATGTGAATTATAGTTTATTAATAAAACTTTGGATAAGGGATAACCACAAACATATTCGTACGGGTTATCACGGAAGGGAGGTTATAGAAAGGGATGGCGAATAACACCCAGCCACCCCATGCTCCGGATGTTCTCCTGATCAGCTTACTAGTCCCGTCCGTCCGCATATTTGGAAATCCAAACATATCATTATTGTATTTTTTGAGCCTGTAGATTACAGTAAGTGCACTTAAAACTTTTTTTTAGTAGTGCAGTGTGTGCATATAAGGGAGGTAAGGAAAACCCACGACAATCCGACGAGTTTAGCAAAGAGCAATGCTAAAAGTGCACGAAGCCGAATCCCCTTATACGCTTACCCTTAAACTAGTGAACACGAGTCAGGGAACCCAATCAAAGGAACTCACTGGCTTTCTGGCTATTTGGCCGACGACCACTACAGAATCTGACAACAGTTTAGTGAAATGGAAATTTAGATTAACTACTGCAGACCGGCAAGTAGAAAGGGGAGAATTTATCTGTAGCGGCGGCACCACCGAAGCTGCTGGTAAGGAAGGAATCCAGGACGATATCCTCATCCGGCTCGAACGACCATGTTTATGTAGTGGGGTGGCCTGGATATCTTACGCTAAAGAGCCAAGAATTTATAAATATATCCCACGAAGAAAACCCAGTAGAAAAATATGCGGGGTTCGAATTTATGACATCGGCATTGAGCGCCTGTGGTGTTTATTCGACATTCATTTCTGAACTAATATATACTATACTTAAAGAAGTTATGTTAATATTTTTAAAACGGGTTTTCCAGTAGATTTTAATTTACACGATATCTAAAATCTAATTTACATGATAAATTAAAATCTACTGGACCTACTTTTAAAATCAAATTTTTCAGGATAGCGTTATAAGTTTTTGAAGATCATGAATTCAACACCAAACAACCTCAGTTCAAATCGATGTAAAACGTTTATTCTTAATATATATATTTATAATACAAAATAAAAAAAAATTACGAACAAAAAATTAAATGCCTTACCCCTTAAACATTTTCAAATAAGGTAGCATATAATTCTTGCCGGATTGGACAACTAATATACATACATCTGTCATTGGCATAATCGAAAAATTTATAAGATACAAATTTTACTATTTAAGGCCATTCGGATTATTTCAGATTCAGACTCAATTATATACTTATATTTAATCACTTAATTTGATATACAAAATTCTCTAAGTGCATGTACTCTTTACTCATCCATACTGCATACTGTCTAAGAATTTTATTGAATGAATTTCAACAAAAGAAGTTGTTTACATGTGAATTATCCTATTGTTTCCTAATTTGTTTGCTAAGGAATCAAACATTGACGTTGGTATAATTCGTAGCCCAATTTAGGCTTCACTTTGTAATTGAAGGTGGTTATTGCAATATCAACTAGAGCACTGTTAAGTCAAAATGCTTTTGTTCGACCAGGGCTGGTCTCTTGTTATAAGTGCTATAAGTAAATATGAAAATTCGTTAAAGAATATTATTTATCATAATTTCTTCCTTAGTAGGCAGATATCTGAATGAAAGTACAGTCTGCATTTTTTTGAATGAGAAATTTGTGATTCAACTACAACACATTGAGTATCATACTAGTTTAGTGTTAATAAATATAAAATCATTAAACGAAACATCAAAGAAAGACCACTTAAAAGAGGAACATGGATACGAGCTTCTGTTCAAAATTACAATGTCCATTGAGGTTACACACTGTCAGGTAAAATGTTATATTATTGTTTTACTACTCTATGTAAATCGTTTGATCTTCTTGTCATTGGTCAGACGTTTGTTGTATTTGGCCCAGATATCATTCGTTTTGTGGATGCCTTTACAAAGGCTTCAATGTATTCAATATGGCGGTCCTTAGCAAATAAATTCGTTTTCGCATACGTTGCAAACGAGTTCAAGGAAGAGCTGTTGAAAAGACCGTTTTTCGAGGGTAATTATCAATCCTTATTTTCTACTTCGCTATTATTTATTTTTATTTCAGATCAATCAAACCTTCTTTTTGTTGTACGAGACTATGCAACTGGTACTGTTTTCGATATGATGACAAACAAATATGTGGGACCTAGAGCAGAAAACCCAGCTCAGCTTAAATTTCTGGATAGGTACTATGCCTCCGAACAAAGATTTCTGGAGGACAAATCCCTTTTCCCAGACAAACTTAAAGATCTGAAGGGGCGCGAAGTCACCGTAGCGGGTTTCAACTACCCTCCATACACTGTTATTAAACGAGTAAGATTCACTTTATTTTATATTATTATAATATTAATAGATTTGTTAAGGGGTCATGCCATGTTGAAGCCGTTTCTTAAGTTTTTTTTTATCGTATCTTCACTCGATTAAGAGATAGAACTTTGAATGGTTTCCATATATTTATCGTTTATTTAAATATACAAAACTATATTAAATAAATATACAAAATTTAACAGAAAAAATTAAGGTTAACGAAGTTACAGCGCTTTCAAATATACTCATAGAAAATGCTGTCTGCTGGCTATAATATATTAAAAAATCTATTGACATATCCTAATGGATGTTGAATACAGTAAAATAATCGGAAAATAGCGCTATAACTTTTTTACGGCACCGAAAAAGATTTGTAACAACATATTCTATATAAGTTAAAAATTTTTCGTTTTATTTTCTACACCCCTTCAAGGATCAAAAGATTGTCCACAACGAAGGAAGATTAATTGGACAGCCTTACTAAATGATCCTTCTGACTTGCACGATACACAAGTGCGAAATAATTTTTTGGTAATGTTGATTCTGAGCGTGAGGTATTGGAGAATTTGATATTTTTAAGATTTGAAGGGCTTAGGCTGCTTCATCTGCGTTTTAAGCGTATTAGAAGCCCTACGTTTTGAACCGGGATGCTTTATGATGTTCTTAGCAAATAAGTTACCAGCCTTTCAAACAAACGTTTTCGCAACCCTTCCAGGGCCATTTTTCCATCTTCCGTGTTCAGCTTGCCTTTTGGACCGTTACTCTTGTATTGTAACTCGCAATTAACAGGAATTATCAAAATATTGATTCTTAGATCGATGCTGCTCCGGCGATCATCGATGTTACTGATGCTTTGAAAACAATGATTACATCAATCGCAATATAAAGCAATAGCATCGATATTTCTCCACCTCTAGAATGCATGAATGTAAGAGCTGGAAAACATTGTTGTTTGCCACAATCGATGTTTTCGTTGCTTTGGAGACATTAACTATAATTGATTATCGACTAAAAAAGTACATTTGTAAATTTAATTAGTCAGGGGGTTAAAAACAGTTTAATATTATGTGTCAAATGTCCCTCAGACTGCATCACAGTATGACCTTATTGATGCCCTGCTTGAGTTGTCTTTGTTTTAAGTTAATCATGTTTATAATTCTTTAAGCCGCTTACTAGATTTCTGCTTCGTCTCCCTTCCTGAAGATGTAAACCTAACAAGAGTTTCTGCATTGACGATGCCTAAAAATCCGTACCATCCTACTTTCTATCGATATCGACTATTGATACGGGCACTGTTGTAAACGATAGGTGTGATCTATTAGCCGATAAAATTCGCTGTCTTCGTATAGCTAACTTTCAACAGCTTAACACGTTAATAGCGGAATTTAATTTGTCAAATTTGTACATGTGCACTGACATGGCAGCTGCTGTGGACATTTTTTACAGTGCCATGAACTCGTTCTTTTTATCTTGTGTTACGGTAACCTGGTCACTGGTAAACCACCTTGGTTTAGTCAGGAGCTGACAAGCCTAAATGTTAGGTCTGGGCTTTATGATAAATATAAACTCTCCGGCTCTCAAACTGTTATCTATAATTATTTTAGTGCTCGGTCGATATTTACCGTGCTTAACGCACAGTGCTATAATAATTATCTGACTCGTTGTAGGGTTCAGTTCACGCATGACCCGAAACAGTTTTATAATTTTGTGAACACTAAGCAAAAACCAAATTTATATACTTCCTGGCTTTAATTTAATAACCTTACAGTAAACAGGGCAAATATGTCTGGTTTAAAAGATATATCAGGCTTTTGCCGATCTATTTGGTGAGTTTTTTTAAACTATTCTCCGTCAAAAAATTAAAACCAGACATTTTTGCCCTGTTCAAAACTATTTTTCAGTCCTATCTTAAACGAAAGCTCTCTTAGTCTGGATCTTCAACGTGTTAAGCCAGTATATTTATCGGGTCCCGATGGAATACCGGTCGGTGTGCTCAGGTATTTTGCGGACGCTCTGTGCAACCCTCTTTTAAAATTGTTTCCCTTATCTTTAGAGACCTCTGAATTCCCCCTTATTTGGAAGGAATCCTTTATTTTTCCTTTCCACAAAACTGTAGTAAATAGAATGCCAAATCCGGGGGATATCCCATGTCAGCATGGAATTATGGGGCGAAGGTTAACCACTACAAATCTCCTGGAACTAACCACATTTGTTATTAGAGGTTTCCAACGCAACTTTTAAACCGATATGATTTTATAAAGCTTTTGACTCGGCTAATCATTTTCCTCTTGTAGGAAAGCTCGACTTAATTGGGTTTCCTGTTGATCTTCTTTTGGATTTATTTGTCTGACAGAACTTAAATGGTTTAAATGTTTAAAAATACTCTTTCAAAATTTTTCAGTGCCACATCTGGCATCCCATAAAGTAGCCACCTTGGCCCACTACTATTTACATTGTTTATCAATAACTTTCGCTAGTTTTAACCAACTCTAGAGTACGCTGAAGACGTTAAACTATGCGCGCAGTATAAGGACAGTTCATGCCAATTAAATCTTAATAACTAAAATATGTTGACATTTATTGATTTTTAGTCATTCAGTCGTATTGAAAGTCCCCTGAGTATTAATTAAACAAAATAATAATAACAAAATAATAATTATTATTTTTCACCTGTGGTCACTAAACAAATGACCAGCTCTGCTGATTGTGCATGGCGCATCTACAAAAATAATTGCGTTTAAAAGGAAACGATCGCAGTCCTTTGGTGTATCGGATAATTGCAAATATTGTCTCTTGGCTCTCTTAGCTCTTGCTTTTTTTTATAACCTTGCAGGGTATTATAATTTCAGTCAGAAGTTTTCAACGCAGTGAAGGAGGCATTTCCGACCCTATAAAGTATACATATTCTTGATCAGCATCAACAGCTTATCTAGCCATGGATAACTGTAATGCGCAGCTTTTTTTTTTAGAGTTAAAACTTTGATTCCGTTTCACCACCAAGGTGGAGCCCGTCTTAGAAGATGAGATGCTGGCAGTGGTGGCCAGGATTAAGGTGGCGAAGGTGCCTGGCCCAGACTCCGATTTGTCTTCGTCCGCAAGATGGAAAGCGCAGCGGCTCGTTCTGCTGCCAAAACCGGAAAAGCCAGCTTCCTTCAGACCTATATGTCTGATAAACTGGAGAGGGCCATCGCAGCGGCAGGCGTCTTGTCTGATTCCCAGTTCGGTTTCAGAAAGGCGTAGTCAACGGTGGACGCCATCACCAGGACAGCGCTGGAAAGATGGGTCCAATACTGCCTAATAGTTACCCTGGATTTCCGTAATACCTATAACACGGCGAGATGGGGCTGTATACTGGATGCCCATCCAGCTATCTGCTTAACCTGATGCAAAACTACTTCCACGGCAGGATGCTGCAGATAGACACGGAGAGTGGTTAACAAGCGGTCGAACTGTCATGCGGGGTCCCACAACGGTCCTTACTTGCGACACTACTGTGGAATGCACAGTGTCCTTCGTCTTTCACTTCCAGGGAGAACGGAGATTGTGGGCTTCGCGGACGACATAGCGGTGGTCACTGTCGCTAAGAAGGTTGCAGGAGCGGAGGAGATCAGCAGCCAGAGTATCGCCATCATCAGCGCGTGGCTGACAAACGTCGGGCTACAGCTAGCACCGTAGAAAACCGAAGCCGTTCTGGTGAGTAGCAGGAAGAAGGTGGCTAGCGTTCGGGTCTGCGATGCTCTGGTCAGATCTTCTAGAGCGATCAAATTTCTATGAGTGATGGTCGACACGAGACTCTCGTTCAGCATCTGGCGTATGCATGTTCCAAGGCCGCTACGACAGTAAGAGCGTTGGTCAGGATAATGTTGATCCACCACGGCTCAAGGCAGGCGAACAAGCTCCTACTGGCCAGCGCAGCCAGAGCGACCATGCTGTATGCTGCCCCTGTATGGAGTCATGCCATGGCGTCGCCGTCGTACAGGCGTGGGATGATTGCTTCACACCGACTAGCCGACTTCGCATCTGCAGTGCGTTTAGGATCGTCTCGGACCTGGCGGCTCGTTTTAGCTGGCACCCCCCTATAGATATACTGGCAAAGGAGCAGTCAGAGATCTACAAGAAGGTCCACAGCCGAGCCTTGACATCCTGGGAGAAAAAAGAGGCAAGAGGTGCGGCGAAGAGTGCATCCCTAATCGCGTGGCAACCACGTTAAGATGACTAGACAAGGGAGCGTTGAACGCACTGTCTGATCCCGAGCCTGGAGGATTGGACCAAGAGGAAGCACGGCCAGGTAAACTTCTTCCTGACCCAGGTCCTTAGCGGCCATGGCTGCTTAAGAAGCTACCTGCTCAGATTGGGCCACGAGGAGAGCGGAGACTGCAGTCGATGCGGTCACGTGGTCGACAAGACAGCCAAACATGTGCTGTTCTCTTGCGGGAAGTTCGAGAGCGAGCGCGCGCTGTGGAGTCCGCCCTACGGACCACCATTCGGGTGGAAAACCTCGGGCTAGCTGTGCTGAGGAGCGAGATAAATTGGCAAGCAGTCTCCAGTTTTGCTGCAACGATCATGACCAAGCTCAGGATCGAGGAGAGGCGTAGGAATCAGGAGCAGTCGTAGTTTAGGAGCGGCGCCCGCGCGAAGTATTCGCGGCCGTACCGCGCGAGAGTTCTGCCCCCATACAATGTAAACGGCCACCCCTTCCCCTATGTACATGCCCCTCCACCCCTTATTTCTAAATAAACAAATAAAAAAAAAATTCTTGGACGTTTGACGATGTGAAAGCAGTCATTGACTTCCGCCACTGCTGTGAGGCCTGCCGCGAAGTTAAAAAGGAAATTAAGTCTTTTATGCAGTCTTCGACTATCTTTCGTCGTGAGCGGACGTCTCTTATCTCTTATTAGCGGTTCTTAATCGGTCTTTGTTCTTATTGGACTCACGTGATCCTAATTTTTCATACTCCTTCATCTAACGTTTTCCAACAATTTTCCAACCACCAATTACATAAAATACTTAACGAAATATTAATACAGAAGCTTCAGCATGGTCCCAGGACCTCTCAACCTGGGCGACAAACGGTTTGCCGATGCCCAAAAGTTTATAAACACTACCTCTACACTAACACTAACACTACCATGACCCTATAACCCCCCAACTATAATCAAAATTTCTTGGTTCTCTGTTAAAGTCCGCGAATACACACCAAACTCCATGAGATGCAAGTCTTGTATTGCTGTCTTGCACCCTTCCCACTCATATCTCAAATAAATGCACGAAAATTAAGTGCGCCAATTGCTCTCGGCCTCCTACCGACAATGCCCCAAGTACCAAGAACATAAATAAACACTAAGAATGAAAACTGTTAAAAAATTCACCATGCGTGAGGCCAAAACCATATTCAAAACAACGTCAAATAATCCGGGTCATACCGCTTCCTCCTCTTCAGTAGTTACAACAACAGCCACACATCAACGCAACGAAAACGCAAACCATAACAAAAATGAAAATAAAAAATCTTCCACTGACGAAGGCTCCCTTTCTCCTTCCCTTTCTTACATTCCCCAATACCCTATCCCATCAAGCCCTTATCAGGTAGACCACACTGCTCTACCTCTTCAAAACAAATATAACCTATCTGCCACATCATTCGCACATTTACAAATAATTCATGCTGAGCATGAAGATAAAAACCCAACAACATCTCATATTCAAAATAAATCAGCCCCACACAAAAAATCAAACAGCATTTCTTCTGACGATGAGCGAATTATAAATCATAATATTAAGAAAAATAATAATATCCGGTTTCTCTTCCCTTTAATGTCGATTAAACTGCTACAATGGAACATGAATGGTTATTTTAACAATTACCACGAACTGCAACTTTTTATAAACGACACCAACCCGGATGTTATTTGCCTCCAGGGAACTTATTTAAAAGCTAGCCTAACAAATATATAGCCTTTCCTAAGCAATTTCCTGGATACTTCTATAATTTTATCTCTAATACCAAGCAAGGTGTTTGCATACTCGTCCATAAAGGTATTCCACACAAGCCCATACCAATAAATGGCTGTATATGCTCTTTAGGTATTGAAATCCTGCCACAACCCAATGTCTGTATTTTTAATACATATATACCTCCTTCTCAATCATTAGCAGCAAACGAAATTTAAAAATTGTAAACCTTACTAGAAAACCAATCCTATATATTGCAGATTTTAATGCTTGGAGTCCAATGTGGGGGTCACCCTCGCATAACTCTAGAGGGCAAATAGAAAACGTCATAAACAAATCAATCTTAACTATCCTCAACGATGGCTCCACTATCCATCAATCCACCTACAACTCCTTCACGGCCATTGATCTTACATTAGTTTCCGCATCGCTGTTCCCTTTCTGTAAGTGGTCCGTAAAAGACTCTCTATATGGAAGTGATCACTATCCCATACCTACAGACATTCAATTTCGTACAATTTCCAAAATCATATCACCTCCTCCTAAATTTAAAGTAGAAAAAGCCAATTGGAACCTGTACCGCGACAAATGCAAAGTTAGCTTTAAGTTTCTTGCTACCAATGATTTAAATCTGTTTGCAGCCAAAATAATATAAGAATTTAAAGCGGCTGCTAATGTAGCAATACCGCAAACCAAACCTTCACTACATCTGCGAAATGTTTCTTGGTGGAGCCAAACGCTTCAAGATCTAAGGCAGCAAAAGCAATTCCTTTGACATGCCTACAAGCAAACTCGGAGCACTGCCGCTTTGATCTCCTACAAAAAAATTCAATGCTCTTTTGAAAGATTCACATCAAATCAAGAGATACATAACTCTGAAGACATGGGCGACTCTTTTGGGAATTTTCGGTCAGACTACTCAAAGGACGACAATTCTTCCCACCAATACAAGACCCGTAAAAAAGAAATTCTGTCTCAGGAATACGAATTAACTAAACTATCCACTGTTTCTAAAGATCTCGACTTTAACTTTACCCTTAGTGAGCTCGAATATGCCCTTCAGTATGCGAAAGGAAAAACACCCGGTAATGACCGAATTTCATACCTAATCCTTAAAAAACTTCCTTCCGAAGCTAAGTACCGCCTACTAGAATTATATAACGCAATGCTCGCTAAAGGATCCAACCCTCATGTGGGGAAATCCGCTAGTATCATCCCAATTTAGACCTATTAATCTACTTTCCTGTCTAAGTAAAACCCAAGAAAAAATGTTAGCTAAAAGACTTATGTGGTTCATCACAAAATATAAACTCATCAGCCCCCACCAAACAGCTTTTAAGCAACGGCATAGCACTCTTGATTCTCCTTTGCATCTGCACCATTATGCATCTAATGCTATTTCTACCAAAAATCATGTTACCACACTGGCAACTGAATTTGAAAGGGTTTTTGATCGCATAGCGATGCATACAGTATTGGATCAACTTTCCCGGTGAGAGGTAGGTCAAAGGACCTTCAACTTAGCGAAGGCTTTCATGATCAACCGTTTAATCCGAGTAAGAGTAAAACAACACTCTATCTAAATTCTATACTCTGCACAATGGCATCCCACAAGGATCGCCCCTATCTGTGGTACTTTTCATGATTGCCCTTCAGTCCTTAAATAACATTATTCCAAGATATAAACTAATTAAATTTCCAATTTATGCAGGCGATGCCATAATCTATAGAAAATTATAAAATACTACTACACTAAACAATCAGTTTAAAGAAATCCTTAATGAAATCCAAATTGGGGGAAACACTTTCGGTGCTACCCTTGCTGTAAATAAATGTAAACTCTTTCATGTTTGTAAAAAACAACGCTGTACATACCCAGCACTATCTTTCAATAACATAGATGCAACGTTCCTTACATTATAATTTTTGGCCTGACAATTGATAAACGACTCACACTTAAACAACAGTGTAATGAACTTTTGATTAATCTAAACAATAGACTTAACATTATTAAATTCTAAACATTTAAGCGTTCTTTCATCCACCGCATTACACTAATACAAGCGACAAGAGCTTTGGTCCTGTCCAAAATCGAGTACGCCCGTCCTATCTATGCCTGGTGCGCGCCATCCAACTTAAAAAAAATCGAATCTCCTTATCACGCGGCCGTTAGACGCAGCATTGGTGCATTCCCAACGACCCCAACTAAATGCATCCTGACCGAAGCCGGATTACCAGATGTTAAAACCAGAGTGTCTCAAACCACCTTCAAACTAATACCTAAAC
>VNJS01000847.1:0-10961 GCA_008042575.1 Drosophila watanabei
TTTACAGCTAATGTTCTATAATGGTTATTACAATCAATATATTTTTTAAGCCAATCAGATTGATCAAATTGCAATACTCGATGAATTTTCCTTAAAATTAGTCCATGTTTAAGACACTGTTGTAAATTTCTGTAATAAATTACATATTTATACTTATGATTTGGATCAGCAATCAATTTTGTGTTTCCATATTTTTATTTCGTTTGTTTTCAGCACAAAATGGTAAATCATTATGGTACTTATGTAAATTTTGCTCATATTCCAAGTCTGCCTCTAATATATAACTAATTGTTGAATATTCCTCACATGTGTTTACATCAAACTCTGTTAAATTGTCTAACCATTTGAAATTTCTATACGGAATAGCTTGTGACATAGCATATCCATATAAATTATTAACATCTTAATATGTAATATAATTAGATTCTTTTTTACAATCATAGCCTTCTAAATATAAATTATTTGCAATTCGCTTAGTACATTGTACAATCCCTCCTCTAATTCCTTTCATTATAAAATTATACATATCAATGTCAGTAAGTAGTTCAATAGTAAAAAATAATCCAATAAATTCTTACATTTAAATACATTCCATATGTTTTGTGCATGCTCATTATCTTCTTGAGAACAGTCTTTGCCAGTTAGTAGATTATAGAACTCTTCACGCGGTGGTAGTTTTATATCTTCCAATCGCTTATTTGAATTTAAATAGCTATATGGAAATATACCTTTATGTTTTACCAATTTTAGCTCTTCAGTCTTGTTAAAAAATAATTTAATAGTAAAAAATTTAAAATCATTTAAGTAACTTGATAAATTATCTAAATAAATTTTTACAAATGTTACATTTTTCTGCGGAATTAAAAGAATTTAAATTTTCAATTGTTAAATTTTTACATGGTTTAACTTGACTTAAGTGATTCTCATATAACATTAAACAATCTTTATATTCTGTATAAAATTTAATGCACAGTCTTCACCATATATTCAAAATATATTTAAGTCATTGTTATATGAACATTTTATGTAATAACTATATGCGAATGGTAAATTTTTTAGAATTAATTTTACATTACTTGAAATTTGACTATCTATTTCTTTCAAAATACATTCAAAATCAGCATAGAGCACAAATGGAAAATCTAATTGTTTTTTATAATTTTTAAAGCTTAATTAATCGAATCATCAACTTCTGTCATCTTAGTGATAATTCTATTACACTCCAAACTATGTCTTGTTAGTTTCTCGTAATCATCAAAATGTTGAAAACACATTCTACATAAATGCGTAGTTGTCTTATGCCTGGTCAATTGTGTGCGGAGTAATCTAATGTAAAGAAAACACAAAAATTTTTTTAGATTTTTTGTCTTATTTTTTATATTTCTATAGTTACCTCGAAATATTTTTATCCAAACATAATGATATTTATTCTACTTTTCGAGAAGTAACAAGTATATGGTATAGACAATTCGATTGGATTTATTATTGGTAAAATAATATGGACCAATTATTGTGATGTCATCCACATCTAATCCCAAAAAAATTATACTTATGTCAGGATTATTATTCTCAAATATTTGAATGCTCTCAACCGGTGTTGGAAACTTTAACCCGCTAAAATTAAATATTCTATTTTTTATAATAATTATATTAGATTTAATGTTATGAATTCCATTATGTTTATAGAAGTTCTTTCTTTATGTTGAGTTTCTTTAATATTACATAGATCGTTTTCGTTAATGATATTAATGCCCATTTAAAACAATAATCATCTTTATTTTGCACATTAACACATGCTTTTCTAACAGCAATTTGTTTTGGTAAGCAAATGTAATTTGAAGCTTTTATAGATTGATATTTATTTATATTAACTTCTAAATGTACTATTTTAGTTAATGACCAACCACTGTCTCGTTCTTGATATCCACTCAATTAATTTTTTATGTATGTATATTAGTTATTTATTATTTCATTTAACTCCTCGTCGTTGCACATAATTGTTGAACATAAAGTTTTCATTTTTGTTCGATGTGATTTAAGATCAAGTTTACAGTAGTCTTCACTTTCTTTAATTAAAACATAATTACAAAATAGTTCGAAATTAAACTTTATATTGATGTGTTTCTGCAGCGTGTTTTTTATTAAATTTTTCACTTGTTCATTTAATAATTCAAAAAATTTGTTGATGTCTAAACACTGATTACTAGGGTTTTTAACTTAATACGTTTCAATTCGATTGCGAAACCCGCTTCTTATGCAGCTTTAGTTACATTAACTTGTGTACTTTGTTTTTTTTTTTTATTATTTATTGAAATAAAATTGTAGATCGTACTGACTTTCAGCTTTTTTTTTTAATTTAAATCGCCTTCACAAGCTTTTTAAATGTCTTCATCCGTCAGTATGTTATAGCGCTCTGGGAGAAAAATAATGAAGGTCTGACATGTTAACATAATGCGAGAGCCAAATCTCGTTGTTTTACGCTCCGCTGAAAGTACACTTATTTCCTCGTTAAAAGGTAATTCTAATACACTTTTAATTTAAGCTTGAACTTTGGAATCGTGTTCCATGCGTTACAATCAGAGGTAGCCATTTCAGTTCCTGGGTTGTAGAACGGTTGTAGCTTAAGGAAAGAGGAAGAGAAAGATTTGTTACAGCTTTTGGTGCTTTAGCTGTTTGTCTGAGAGCTTACGGTTGATAACGATTTGAACGGAGAGGAAGAGAAAGATTTGTTACAGCTTTTGTTGCTTTAGCTGCTTGTCTGAGAGCTTACGGTTGATAACGACTTAGAGGGAGAGTCTATTGATGGATTGATAACAATTTTCTTCTATTGTAGAATGCATTCTGAGTGTCTTGTTGCATGAGTTTTTATACTATTTTCCGAAAGCTTTTCTACTGGAAAAGGAAAGCTTTTTATCCAGAAAAATTTGGTTAGTTTTGTGATTGGCTGATCAATTTCGTATAAATATAAGAGTGCTATCAATATTACTGCACACATCACCGTAAAACTTTAACAAGATGGCTACACCCAAATTTGCTTCTAACACGTTCGAAGATGAGAAGAAGACGGAGACGTTTGAAGACAACAACTCTGAGAAGATGACTAAGCCCGAAATTGCTGCTGACGACGACGATGAGAAGAAGACGGAGACGTTTAAAAACAACTCGACCCACCAAATCGCTGTTGAAGAGGATATTTGTAGAGTAAGAGAAATGTTTAAAGAACTTGTAATTATTATTAAAAAAACAATAAAATGAAAATTCAATTCAATTGATGACGACAGCGACAATATATATTATAACGAAATTTGTCAATTTGGTCAAAAGAATATATGTTATTACAGTACCCAGCAAAATGCTCTACCCATCTTACAATGCAAGCAATGAATAGAAAAATGATTATTGTATGCAAAGAACAAGAAAAATAAAAAAATAAAAAATAATTTTAATAACATTTATAAATTCTTTTTATTTTAATCCGTTTTATAAATTTAAATTTATTTTTTTTTTTAATTATCATTCTAATATTATTGTTTAACTAAGTTTAACGCTGATTTATTTGAAAAATTAATTACAAAAATACGAGAATTTTGTATGTAATTTAACGATATAAAGACCTTATATATTACTGTAAAATTACTTTTTAACTTAAAAAGTATTTCAATGATTTTATCAACTGAAGGATCTCTAGAACATTCAATGGAAAATAAATATATATATTAAAGAGATTGTTTAGACTTGAAACAAAGTTGCTGAAGACATCCTTCTATCAGTGATGTCTTAGCCATGCACCAAAACAGGGTTAAATAGATCTACATGTCAAAGGAAACAAAGTTGCTTTTGACAGGTTTGCCTTACACAAGCAGTAAACAAAGTTTTTTCAAATAAAATCTCCGACAGTTAAAGACTTCAAAACAATATTGCAAAAACAGCTTTATTCTGACATTGATGTTTTACGTATGTAGCTTGATAGCAATCTTGTCTATAGATCAAGGCTTATTGAGTACTGAGAACAGACCTATAAAAATCCCCATTGAAAATCTAAAAAAATGAAAAAATCTAAAAAAAATGAAATTCTGAAAAAGACGCTAAAGATGAGTAAACAAAAAAGCTGATTTTTAATTTCTGGGTCTCATGCGAGCTGAGCGTTGATACGTACGTAAAGTACACTGAAAAAAATAAATAATTTTTTTAGCGCTGATAAGTACGTAAAGTACACTGAAAAAAAAAATTATTTATTTTAATATGGTAATTTTGTTTATGTTTTTTAATTAAAATATTTTTTTAATTATAAATATCTTTTTTTCAGTGTACATTACTTATATTTTCAGTGTACTTTTGATTGTGAAAAATTACAACAAAAATTACAACAACAACAACCATAACAAAAATTACAAAGAAAATTACAACAACAAAAGTTGTCACGAAAAAAGTGGCCCAGAATCCCCATGTGACCAAAAAAGTGGCGCAGGAGCCCCTTATACTACTTACTGATTTGGGTGTCTGTTGGTAACTTATTTACAAGTTATTTTATTTAGTTATTTGATGATTTGTACAGTTGGCAGATAACAAAAAGTCTACGACGCAACGTACTTGTGTTGATAAATTAATTACCTGATCTAGTTTGTTATACGTTATCTTTTTGAACTCTCTTATCTTGGCCATCTGTGACTTTACAAGCATTTCGGGACGACCAAATCGGAATTGAAGTTCGTCTATTACTACTGGTACATTCTCTGGATATATCAACATTGCTGATACGGCGTTCTTAGCATCTCCAATTAGACAGTTTTGTAGACGAATAAGATTTTGACGATTGCTGTAATTAAACTCCTCGGTTGTGTCGTTGAACTTGGCAATAAAAAGCGGCCATTGCTCAGCCGCTGATGACGTTGATGAACTTGGAGTTATCTGTAAAGTAGAAATATTAGTCTCGGTTTCACAATTAATCCTAACATTTGGCAGATCTAGTCCTTGGGCATTTTCAATCTTTTCCCTACCAAAACGCCTTTCTTCTTCTTGGACTTCAGCAGTCATGAGTTGATTCATTTTCCTTATGTCATGTTTGTTCTGTCTTACCACATTATTTAGTTCTTGCAGGCTTATCAAAATGGCGACTATGTCGTCTTTCATACTATTTCCTCTGCTTACTGTCACATCTGCGTCTGCCGTATCACTCTCGTCTCCTGCACTCTTTTGTTTAGATTTACGGAGTAAATTATATAGGTTTATAAATTTGTTCGAAGGAAATATTTTTCCTTGTTTTTACAATATACACTGGCAACCCGATGGGAGAATTTTATTTGCCCGCGGCTAGCTATGCTCCTACTCACAGCCCTTTTTGGTTACCAAAAGTATACTTGTTCACTTTTTTAATGTCTTTCTCTTGTCTTTTCTTTCACGAAAATGTTCTGTTCCTTTAGTTTAACATCACTTTAACATCACGTTCTGACTTTGACTTTGTGTTTGTCTGTATATGTTGGCATCACCTATATGCATCTATTCCCCACGCTATGTAACTTTATATGTGTTGGCATCACATACTTTCACGTAGACTCCCTGTTTGTGTTGGCATCACATATTTCCATCAAAATTCGCTGTATGTGTTGTCTTAACATCTGTATACATGGCGCTATGTAACCCCCCTGCAGTACCAAAACTCATCAACATGTCAAATTCATCAACGATTCATCAACAGCCGACGTCGATTTCGGCCGAGCCGACGCTCTCATTCGGCCTTCGGGTCAAACCCGACTCTCTCGCGCTCTCATTTTTCTCTTGTACAAAAATTGTTGATGAATTGTTGATTAAAAGTTGATGAATTTTGTTGATGAAAAGATGATGAAAAAAAGGTCAAAATTAATCAGTCTTTCATTAACAAAATGAGAGCGCGAGAGAGTCGGGTTTGACCCGAAGGCCGAAGAGAGCGTCGGCTCGGTCGAAATCGGCGTTTCGGTAGTCCCTCTCGCTCGCACCCTCCCTCTTTCAACAGTATTCTACGGGACCGTGTAGAACAAAACCAACAATGAGAGAAACCGTTGTTCTGGCTCAGTGTTCTCTTTCTTTTTCTGAGAAGCACGTGTATTTTCTTGCGTTTGTCAATTGCGTCTTAGCAAGTAAAAAATCTAGAAGCTGAATCAAATTTTTAAGGAGAATCAAGTTTAAATTACAATAAACATTTATCAGGTAAGTGTTCCAAAGTATTAACATAATGGTCAGTGAAAAAAATAGTTTTTTACCAGCGTAAAATAACAAAAACTAAATGAAACAAAATAAAAATGTTTATTTTTTCTAGATGCCATTGGTCATACTGCCTCATCCGAGCCACCTAACGAAGATCTTTGTGTGTAAAGAACTCGGACGCGCTGCAAGGAAAAAATGAACGAAGGAAAAAAAGGCAGAAGCATTGACAGAAGGAAAAGAAAAATTTAGTTTGAAGCTATTATTATTATAAGTATTATTATTACTTTTGATTTTATATGATAATAAAAAATTATTACTTTTAAAAAATATTTTATTGACTATTGATGAATTGTTGATGAATTTGTTGATGAATTGTTGATGAATTGTTGATGAATTGTTGATGAATTGTTGATGAATTGTTGATGAATTGGTGATGAATTGTTGATGAATTGTTGATGAATTTTTGATGAACTGTTGATGAACTGTTGATGAATTGTTGATGAATTGTTGATGAATTTGTTGATAAATTGTTGATGAAAAGTTGATGAATTTTTGACATAAGTGTTGATGAATTTTTGGTCTAAAATGTTGATGAAAAGTTGATGAAAAGATGATGAATTTTTGTTGATGAATTCCGCGGACATGCCCATACAAAATTCATCAGTAAATTTGTATGGAAATTCATCAACTTTTCATCAACAACACCGCCATATGCGTTGATGAATTACTGATGAATGGTACTGCAGGGCCTTTATGTGTTGACATCACATCTGTACATCATGACGCAATGTAACCCTTTATGTGTTGGCATCACATATTTTCATTAAGACTCCATATACTCCAAGAATCCGCCCAATGCAACTGACTATAAGCAGGAAGCATTCATTTTTTCAGCACTATAAAACTTCATTAAAAACAGCCATTTCACACACAAACTTTGCCCATCGTTGGCCGCGGTTCCAATTGAAAACACGTAAAGGTGACGAAATTGAAAGATGTAAGGTATCGTAGCAATAAAACACACAATTAGGTCGATTAATAGTATTATCAAATAAGTTTTATATATATAAATGAGTGTGTGAGTATTTTCGTTTACATTTAAAATATAGACGAGTTTCAATTTCGTGTTCTTTGCGGCCAACTTCTATTTCACAGCTGTGTGACCGTTTTTCATTCCTTCATTAATCTAATTCTTTACTTATCGATACATATCTTAATTTCGATAAATGTCGTTAATATGAAATAGTATTTTTTTCTTGTAAACTAAATACCAATATTTCCTTAAATAAACTGAACTCTTTACAATAGTTATTGTTGAAATAATTTTTAGCCTCAGCCTGCATAACTTTTTTACTAGTGTCGTTGTTAGCGTTTTTAATTTCTATTTCATGGTCGAGTAAACGGTTCTTTACAAAAGCTAATGTGATATTCTCTTTTGATGCTGGCAATGTGAATAGTAAATGCGAAACTTTATCCATTTCATCTATCTTAGCCCCTGACGCTAATAGTTCGCCAACTAGCTCGTCAAAAATAATGAAATTGTTCACTAGTGTCATCTCACTCATAAGTTTGAGTGACAACAACCGTTTGCGCACAGATAACTGCGACACGAGACTTTTTCTTCCGTACACAGAATTCAGGCTTCTGAGAATTTTGCGCGCTGTGTTGTTGTTTTTTGCGAAATTCAGGAACGAGTCGCCCAAATGCTCGATCAACGTGCTTTAAGCGCTCCTCCCTGCCTTAACCCAACTTTCTTCTGTTTCATCAGGAATTCAACATCAGTCACTTTTAAAAGTCACGGTTACTTGTTGCCTCCATATTTTGTATGAGTTTACGCGCGTGTGTGTGACCAATTCGGATTTTTAAGAAAACTTTTCATTCACTTTAATTCTTAAAAAAAAAAAGTAGCCTGAGCCCATAACCTATTGAAATTATTTTATTACTTACACAACCAGCCACGTTGAGATCGAAAAACGGAAGAGGAAAAAGCGGCAAACAGTGTGACCGAACACTACTTTTTACAATTATCTCAAAAAGGGTGATTTTTGGCTTAAACGTAAATAAGCTACGTTATATCCAATAGTCTCCAATCTCAGGTCCCAGTCAATCTCATTAATTGATCTCCATAGGCGTTGAAAGCTATGATGTATGTTTTAAGAATGATTCTTTTCTAGCTTCTTGCTTTCCATGTCAGAATGGGGATAATGCTAAAAACTTCATGATGCGCGGTGGACACCAACGGTAATGATATTTTAAATATGACATGGTCAGAAGTTGTTGTGCCTTCTGCTTGCATGGTTCTGTAGAGTTGGATGACATTTTCCGGCAGTAGCTGATCTTGTGGTATTTTCCCTGATCTGATCTTGTTGGTCCCTTAGTTGCTAATATGGGACTAATGGTTCGATAGCGATTGTCGATAATCACACTAGTGTAGGAGGCGATAAAAAGGCGGCTGTTCTCTTCTATTGTCACAAATGAAGTGTTCTTTATTCCATTGTTTCAGTTCGTCTTAGCCTATTACATATGTGTATTAGTGCGAATGGAACACGCGAAGTAGTGTTCCTGAGCACGATCTTCATGCGAGAGACAGTTAGATGTATACATGGTGTTCTTTTAACTATGTGTGTATTTGTAAGTATATGTACCCTTCAGTACCAATCCCGAGGAATTCGCCAGGAATTCCCCCGGATTTAGTGGCATTTCGCCAGGAATTCCCCCCGGATTTTCGCCAGGAATTTGTTTGGGGCATGCGTTTGTGGCCCGGAACACGAGGAATTCCTCGGGATTTTCTGGGGAATTCGCCGGGAATTTCCCGCGGAATTCGCCAGGAATTCGCCCGGAATCCCTGTGCGAGTTCGAAAACCAATAAAATTTTATGTTTTCATTGATGTTAGCATTATTTCTGCCTGTTTCCTAGTGTCAGGGACGTCCTCTGCTGGCTGATGGTCCTTTAAGCAACTAATGCTATCTGTAAATAAAATACAAATGCTAGAAACAAATAGCAAATTGCAGCATTTTGCAAAAATATACATATGTATATACGTACCAATTTAAAGTAAAAAAGAAAACTCCGCAAATCGTATGAGTTTCCCACGCAGTTACAGTTAGGTTGAATTCGCATCGGTGCTTATTAATTCTGAAAATTAATGTTTAAATTAAACTCAAATAGGTTGCACTTACCTTATTATGATATTTAACTTTTGCGGAAATTTATCTAATACGCAAAACACTTCTGAATGCAGCAGCAGTCAAACGCAAAATGCAAAAAGAATTAGAAGCAAGACAAAACCGAAGACCGAAAATTCTGTCGCGTGACTGGGTATATACGACCAAAGAAATGCCTTATAATTTAAACCAAATGAGGCAGAAGATCAAGCATGAACATTTTTGCTTCGCCTAAAGCAAATGTTCAATACTTGCCAATATACAATACCATTAAAAGAGTAAAAAATTATTAATTTAAAATTTGAAATATTTATAAATGTCCCAACTTATTTTAAAAAGGGTATTCTGACGTCGCTACAATACACTTTGCTTGTGAAATAGATTTTTTCCCTCCCTTCCCTACATCCCCCATCTCGCTGTAACTATCGAGCCGCTGCTCCGAATCAGTTCGAAAAACAAAAACAAATATTAGGTCTGAACTTCGGGAGACTTCGGCAGTAGCCGATTTTTTTTCCAACTGCGTTTCGAACTTCGCTAAACGAAGCCCATGCGGTTTGTTTTTGTTTTTTTTTCGAACAGGCCGCCAGGAATCGGCCGGGAAGGAATTTCGGTACTGCAGGGTACAATCAGTGTGTAATTGTATAAGGTAGTGTGACTGTTTGCTACTATCGTTAGTGTGGCTGCTTGGTACACCAGCTAATTCAGTTTGCATTCGCTGCATCCCAATTGCCAGTAACTGGGCTGTCATGGCCATAAAGGTTTGCTGTAAGTAGTCGCCTTGATATTTGCTCCTTCTTTTTTGATAGTTTCTATCTGTTATAACAGAGTTTCGACGCGTTCGTTGGACTTGAAATCTGTTTTGCCTTCGGATATGTCTTTGGCATATTTTCCATCCAGCTCGACAAATAGCGAGCTTGCCATGTTCCCGACTATATCAGATAATTTCCTGACTGTACCTCGCAATGTTAATTTTAAAATATTCATATAAGGCATAAAGCTTTACCTTTTCCTGAATGTACCTCGCAATGTTAATTTTAAAATATTCATATAAGGCATAAAGCTTTACCTTTTCGTAGCTCTGAACATTTGTGTTTGAGTTCCGGTATCTCGGTAGGCAATATTCTCATATCAAGTCGTAATATTTGAATATAGTCTATTCCGAAATTGCCATTCTTGAAGTGCCGATCCGTTCATAGAATATTCCAGGCTGATTTGTGAAATGGGTCTCACTTATTGGCTGTCGCATTACTAGTGGAAGAATGAGTAGGTTAGGTTAGGTTACGTCGGGCGGCCCCCATGGGGCCAAGCATAGGCCAAAAATGGCCCTTAGTTGCCCGGGTTCTACTGGTGTGGACCTAGAGATTGCTAATGCGAGTTTCGAAGTCCTTGAGGATCGAGGAGTCTTTCGCGAAGGCCAGTAGTTCGCCCGGCTTTCTCTTGGAGGCATCTTCCAGTGATGCCAGAGCCGGAGCGCCTAGGTGTCTTAATCTTGACCTTGTTAGCGCCGGACATTTACAAATGAGATGCTCTAGGGTTTCGGTTACCCCAGATTCATCGCATTTCCGGCAGCTTGCGTTATCGGTGATGCCCAGCTTGACGGCATGTGTCGCGGTCAG
>VNJS01000851.1:0-24895 GCA_008042575.1 Drosophila watanabei
ACTCGCAAATGCACTCTGTCCTAGCGATGGTCGGAGGTTTTGGGTGGGAAATCAATTCTAAAACTTCCCTCGGAATCCATATAAACTCATTGAACACTTGGAAAAATAAACAAGGATATTAAATTACATCATCCTCCTAAATTAATTAAAATGTATTAAAAGACTTTTTTAAACAATACTGTCTCTTTGTTAGGTGCACTTAGCAAGAATGATAAAAAACGATGGCTTTGTGGCTTTTGATCTAATAACTTTGCTGTTCATTTAATTAATAGCAAGCCTATGTTATCTGTTTGTCAAATGCAGCGGTTTCCACGTGACGTATACGTGATTTTTGAATGCTAAATTTTAAAAAATTGTTGAAACTTATTTACCATTTTTATGCAGTACGATCAACGTGACGTATACTTGATTTTTAAATTGATATTAACATTATTGAATGTATGTGCTCATATGGAAAATCTTTAATCTAATAAGTAAAGCCAATTTCAATAATTACATAATTTTTAAGAGGTTAATGCAAGTATATTCAAGTATATACCTGAAATATTTTTAACCTAAAAATCTATAAGAATTCAGAACTTTGTCGCTATTCTTAAAAAAATTGCTAGTTTCCTTTACTCAAATTGAATAAATAATGTTATTTAGCTGACGCCAAGGCATACACACAACGTTTTGTAAGGATTACCGAAAAAAAACTTAAGCCTGATTGGCGGCCATTATCGAAATCACTCTTTGAAGCCTTTCCACTTCCGTTTCCGCGTCTTGTTCTGCTTCTGATTCTGATTCTGCCACGATTCAATGCGATTCAATTCGCTGCGATTCAATCACGTTTTCGGGCACGAACGAGGTCACGCGCCCATCCCTAATACAAATGCACTTTGGACGTGGCCGACGCGCGCTAAATTCGCCTTAATTCACTTTTCATACAAAACAGCGGCAGCACAAAAGCACGCCCCGCACGCACACACACAGGAGCAGCCAGGACACACACAAACACAGTCGGAGGCAAGGGCACAAGCACACTCCCGCGCACACAGAAGCAAATGCATGTTTGTTGTAATTAATTTAAAATATTATTACAAGAGCGCGCGCGAGCGCTAAACTAAAGAAGAAAGCAGAAACAGGAGTCGAGGTGGCAGCATCAGGAAAGAGGATGCAGTGGCTGCAGGAGGGGGCGACTGAAAGGGGAGCACAGACAGTGACAAGGCAACGTTAAATAATTATAGCCCAAGCGAACTGCAAACAGCAAGCAAACAAACACAGGCACACAGACACTCACACACAGCGAACAGCATGTGAAGTGAATGAGAGGGATGTGGCCAAATAACCGTATGCTTCCCCGCCGTAATGCATGGGTGTCTGTGTGCGCTAACTAAAAAATCCCTAACCCCTGAACTTTGTTTTTAATTGACGCGACAACAAGCAGGAACAGCAAATCAACAAGCAGCATTCCAAAAAGCGGAATAAAGGATAACAGCACACAGCCAAGGAGCGAAAGAGCGGAGGAGCGCAGGGTAAAGTCTGCCAAAATACCAAAAACAAAATTAAAAAGGGGCATCCCAAAGCGAAGAAAAAAAACAGTAAGAAAGTAATAAACGTAAAGCTATTACAAAATCTGATAATGGTCTGAGGGCAATGGCAATGAGGCAGACAAATAAACGCATGCCGGCTAACACAAACACAGACACCAATACAAGAAAGCACGACAGGGCATTAGAAGAGCGCGAAAGAGCGAGAGTGTGCCCGAAGGAAAGAGAGCGGAACGAATGGCAATGAAACACAACACTAAAAGGAGTGCTTTAGGTAAAAAAAAACTGGAATTTTGAGTTTTCTAAACAATCTTACCAGATTTCAAATCTTTCTTTAGCAACCTAAAGATTGCAATACATGTTCTTCAAGTCGTTAAAATGAAGTCAAATATAATACTAAATTGCATATAATGCACTTACAATACTAAGACCATATTCAGAGTAAATTCATCAACTAAAGATTGATAAATAAATAATTTTCATTAAATTTAGGATTCCCAATTTCTTAACAATAACTTAATAATTCGCAACAGCCTAAAATGCACAAAAAAATGCTCAGAAAATATAAAAAGGAAAATTCTTTGATCTACTATCGTAAAAAATATTTTATCTAAACAGCAAACGATCATAATTTAAAAACTCTTTTCCCTGTGCACAATAGTGCAAGGGATCGAAATAGTAACAAAGTGCAGGGCGCCCATAAAACCCGTTACAATATGCCCTGCCACCGAAATAGCAGCAGTAGCAGTGGAAACAGCAGAAGATGCAGCACAGCAGCAACATCCAAAGCGCAGCGGCAACATCTACAGCGGCTAGAGCAGCAGCAACAACAGCGCCAGGAGCAACATAAACATTGAGGCGCGCGTGCTGCGACGGTTGCCGCAATATTAATTTCACGAATGAACAACCCTTGAATAAGCATGCACTTCATGTGCCGTTATTATGGCTCCACGACGTGAAAGAGTTCGTATTTGTATTCTCCTTTCTCTCCAATTTTCTCTCTTTCAAAGAGAGCCAGGAGGGCAGCCGAGAGAGCCACTCTAACTAACTTACTCTGAAAGCTTTTGTCCTTCGTCTAATTTCGTATTACTTCGTTTATTTAGCCGAAGTCTCCCAGAGTGTGTGTGAGTGAGTGTGTTGGAGGCCAGTTGCTTTTTCATTGTGCATTTCCCAGAGGTGCATTTTTCTGAAAATCTAATTTGAGAGATTGAGATTGTTTGGTCTTTCAATGTTCGTGTTGCGACGCTTGCAATTTCTGGCCACCGCCAACAATAAGGGTCCTCGTCCTCTCCTCCCCGAACACACATATACATATATATGGCACACAAAAGTGTATGTGTGCGCCCATATATTTATGCAGCAGTGGCAGGATATTGGGGAGTTATGGTCTCGTCTCGGAAATACTCCAAGTCACAGTCACACGCTCACTTTAATTGGTCGAGTGCGTCGCAACGCTGCGGCAATTTCTGTTGAAAAATCTACATGGGAGATTTGCTAGCTGCAACTGTAATGCCAGAAGCAGCAACAGCAGCAGGAGCTGCAGCAGCAACAGAAAAAGCAGCAGCAGCATCTGCAACAGCAGCAACATCAGCCGGGGCAGCAACGGAATCCGCATGGCAGCGACTTCAATCATTGTGCGCCACGCTCGCTGCGGTTTGACAAACATTTTTCACAGAATGTGCGAAGGCAACCGCCAGGCTCCAGAGCAACCGAGCTCCCTGTTTAATGCCACACGGCTAAAAAACTTTTTTTTTTTATTTTGCTGCAACTAGAAGAAAATAAGTGTTAAATTCCCTGCTAACAAATTTTACAACTTTGGTAAGTAATATGTTTAGTTATTTTATTCTACGAGTGTCTTTGAAAGACAAAGTTTAATTGAATTTAATTAATTGAAGTAATAAACAATTTAATTAAAATGTAAACTTGTTTTCTTTTTTTTCTCCGTGCATCCCAGGCGAGATCTCACTCCTTTGGCCTTTGCCCGTCCCTTACTTATTCGTGTATGTTTGATGAGTATGCGAGAGTTTTATGGCTGTATTGGGAATGAGCTGTGAGCAGGAGCCCGCCATATCGGAAGCAAGGGAAAGGGCAGGGCACATCCTGGAATGAGGAGCAGGAGGAGGCGCAAGGATGGGCAGGATGAGCAGGCGTCAGGCTTTGGTTTTCGCTTTGGCTTCAGCTTGGCGCCGTGGAGGCTGATTGGGTTATGCTGTGATTTTAATTTTGAAATCATACGAATGCGAGTACTGCTGCAATGCAAAGCGATACGATACATGTGCGGATTTATTTATGCACATATCCAAACACACACATATCCGCGTACACAAAAAAAAGAAAAGAAATAAAAAATAAACGTATTTGTGTGCGAGCGTAAAGCGATAAAGCGCCTTACAGGATTTTGCATCGGACGGCTGCTGTTCGCAATTTGATAAGCTACCTCTGGGCATTATTTTTACGACGTTTTTCCGGCATTCTCTCTCTCTCTTTCTCGCACACAGACACAGCGCTCGGCAGACGCCTGGAAATATGCAATAAAATATTCTGATTTTAAGCTGATGTGTAAATCAAACGAATCTTATTGTTTTCAATTTGTGCATACTCCCATTTTCACCGGGCCAAGTCACACCGCCGGCTTAGAAGTTCACTCGATTGCGGAGAGTCGTCCTTCGACACTTGATCCCATAGAAATGGCAGAAAGAAGAGCCATAAGCATGTATCAATCGAGTGTGGGATGAAGTTGAAGGTTACCGAGAGTCGCCGAGAACGAGCGTACATGTTCTTAAAAGTCAGCCAACCTTTATTAAGTATACGCCCTGGTGAACAATTTAAACACTCATCTTTGGAAGAGCGTTTCAATTCAATGCTTTCAGCAATCAAGCGAAACTCATTTCACATAAATTTAAGTTACATTTTTGCTCTTAGCTGAGATTAATATATATTCCCACATTAGGCTTAAGTTAAACAATATTTTATTAAGAATAAAACCAGTCTGTGTATCCCAAACAAAATGTGAAGCTCCTTTTATTGTACTCGTAATTAACTTTAGCGAATTTACATTAACTGACGTACGAACTAAGCTATACAAGATTCGGATAAAGCGTTTCGAACATATGACTATGGGCATATGGATATGGTACAAACATACAAACGATATATACGATACATACAACTAGATCTACCAACTATCATCTACTGCGGAAACGGAAATGCTTTGCGCTGAAAGAATAAGGAGTAAGAGAAGACATGCCCTAGAATGGATAGAAGAGTAAAGAGGTTACGGGTCCTATAAGAAGAGCTTGAAGAGGGCAAAGAGCGCCCAGGCAGCTAACGAGTAGAAAATAGCCAATGTCGTATAGTGCAGGACCTTCAATCTGAAAGCAAACAGAGGAAATCATTAGTAAAATAGTAATCACTTCTTCAAAAATTTCAAAGCTCACCTCTCGTAGCGCTTGATAGACTCTGGAATATTGCTGGGATCATCCTTAACCACATACAGGCGCAGTCCGTAGAGACTGACGCGGAAGAGGTTGGTCCAGTCCAAGTCCCTCATATCGAAGGCAAACAACCGCTTGTCCCGATCGTCCAGTTTTTCCGTGAGTTTCCTTACATTGTCGTTATCGAAGCGGAACTCATTCGAACTGAAGTACTTCAGGACATTGCTCAGCTTGTGGATCTTTCGGTAAATCTTCATCATTCTAAAAGAAAAACACCTAAAGTTTCTTCGGAAACCGAAAGCTATATTTATCCCAAACCCACCTCGGCTTCTTGCCAATGATCACCATGATGGCGTCCATGACCAGGGCGGGCAGTGTGTGATAGAAGAAGCACAGGATGTGGTATTGCCACATGTGTGGCACAATGGTGAAGCGGGGATACCAGATGGACTTGCGCATCGGTATGTCACAGCCGTACTCAAAGCCATCCTCCATGTATCGCCGCCAGGTGACCATATTCTCGGCATCCGGCACGTAATTGTAAATCGGGGGTGTCTCGTACCTTTAATTTACATTCAAATATTTATTATGAAATTTAAATTCAAAGTACTTCTAATATTAGTTTGCTCACGTGTTCCGAGCTATGTCCCAGGCACTGGCCAGCAGTGCATTCACGCACATGTCCACCGGCACTATGTGCGCCTTGTTGTCCATGTCGCCGGTGAAGACTCGCAGCACGCCGGATCCAATGCCCACGATCACGCCACAGGGGCCGTACATATTGTCGATCCAGCCAGTGACCGGTTCGCGGTAAGTGGTGATCACTGTAGTTAGAAAATCCGTTCAGAGAACCTCACAAACTATGAATTATACGATCGAAACTCACCAATGCCCGGTCTAAAGATAGTTA
This sequence comes from Drosophila watanabei, assembly GCA_008042575.1. Classification (NCBI taxonomy): domain Eukaryota; kingdom Metazoa; phylum Arthropoda; class Insecta; order Diptera; family Drosophilidae; genus Drosophila; species Drosophila watanabei. The sequence continues at coordinate 5,874 of VNJS01000851.1, forward strand.
CTGGCAGATTCTGTGCACTCTGCTGCACGACATTCTCGGCCAGGACTTTGGTAAAAGTGTATGTATTCGGATAACCCTGAATAATGGTCGGCGTCAGGGTGTTGAGGGTGTGCTCGTCGAGGCACTCGCTCAGCTTGAAGGCGTTCTCGCCGGTCATTGTGCCGCTGTAGAACTTCTCCTGGATGTGGCGCATGTTGCAGTGCGCAAATGCTGTGGAGACGTGGACAAGGGCCTGGAAATAAATAAAACAAGATTATAATATTTACAAATCCTTCCTTAAAATGTAAATAAAACAAACCTTTAGGTTGACAATCTCTTTGGCCAGCTTAATGATCTCCTTGGTACCATGGACATTGATGGCAATGGCCATTTTGAGCTTCTCATCAAAACGCACCGTGGCCGCACTGTGTAGAACGATGTTGACATTCTCCAGGATCGTCTCGCGCTCATCTGCCGTTATTCCCATTCCTGGCAGCGAGCAATCGCCACTGATAATAGTAATCTGGCATCGGTACTTGGGATTCACCTGCTTCATCTTGCTAAAGACCTGCCCCGAACAATATTCAATCAGTAAAACGCAATCAATTTGTTGTCCAAAGTCCACTTACGGGATCATTAAACAGATCCTCAATGCGTGCGAAGGCATCCTTGCCCTTCTTGGTGCGTATCAGCAAATAGATTTGTCCCACCTCCGTGACGCGCAGCAATTTCTCAATGATAACTGGGGACAGGACAGGACAGGACGACACGAGAAGAGACAAGATGAGAGGATGAAAGGACGAAACAGAAGAGGATAGGTTGTGTAAATAAGTGGGCGCCATTCCAGTCACGTACTGGGAGTCGAGTGGAACTTACTTTTGCCAAAGAATCCTGTGCCGCCAGTGAGGAAGACGCCCTTGTCCTTGTAGAACATTTGCATGGGCGACTCGTCTGCGGGGAAGAGATCAATGCAAACAGTCATTAAACAATTAGCCAATTTGATGCGCATCATTGGGGGCTCAGTTTCCCAATCTCGGCGCCCCCTTTGCCCCGTCCCGGCCGCTGTTTGTTCGGTTCGGTTTGTTTGCCGGCAACTTGAAGCGCCGCCACGAATTTAAATGCGCATCAAATGCCACTTGAATGGCGCATAATTCACGCCACACACAGAGATACGTTCTACGTACACATGTATAGAACCAGATGCTGGGGCAGGCACGGATGCTGGCACCCACAGAGACGCATAGTTGGTGGGTCATGGGGCTACCGCCTGCTCCTGCTGCTCCCGCGTGCATTTTTGCCCAAAGTGCCAAAACGGCAACAACACTTGACGTTTCAACGCCGCCTGCCAATGGTTACTGGCCCCTCGAAAGCACCCCCCTCGGAGGCTCCCCTTCGGCCCCCCCCCCCCCCCCTTTGTGGGCCATCCATCTCTGCCCACATTGTTGTTTGCGGCATCGGTTGCCGCTGCCTGCCACTTGCTGGGCCACTCATAAATATTTGCAAGTTAGCAGCTCGTCGAGCCATTCATCTATTGTCTAAAACGCACACACGCTGCCGGCACACACTCGCACACGCACAGTTGCATATGCTACACGTGTATCCATCTACACTGGCAAACAATTTGAGTTAGTTTGTCTACTTTTATAAATTTTTTAATTTGTTTCTTTATCGTATTTTAGTTAAATGTACTTATAAAACTATTTAGACTTTTATAAACTATGCTTTAAAATTAATGGGATCTTACTGATTTTAGTAATTGAAATTTTAAAAGTTAGAAAACTTTTTAAGAATTTTGTATTTTTTAATAAGAATTTTGTATTTTTCAGTATTGCGATATTTAACTTAAATATTTAACAATTTATTTAATTTTTTTAATTACAATCTCAAGGTTCATTTTCTATGTTTTACAACTTTTCTGAAATTATTTAAAACTTTAACTTCAAAATGTGTTTAGCAAAACCTAAATTAATTGACAAATTATAAAACAATTTATATTTAAAATATCATATTAAGCTATCAAAAATACATTTCCATTAAATTGTTTTTTTGTTTTCTGTAAACAAAGAATAAAACTAAATAATGGTTAGCCGCCAAAAATGTTCGCTTAAATATTCTAAATCAATTGTCCCCACCATAACCTGTATTAACCTGCATTTAATAAACTTTGTGGCCTGCCTTTACATTAAAAATAAATATATGTAGTGATTGTGGAAAATAAACCAATGCTTTAAAACTCCACAAAAGAAATTTCATAAGAGGAAAATATATTTTGGGCAGTTATTTGTTTCAAATTAAAGTATAAATAGCTGTCTAAGCTTATATTCCCTCCTTCAAAAAAATAAATTTTCATACTGGAATATACACTTTTACCATTATTTTACCAATTTTCCACATCCAAATGAATCTCTTTTTCTGCAGTGCTAGATCCTCACACATTCCTCAATTGAATGGCATCTCATCTTGAGTCGACCTGGTTCAACTTCGCCTTCGCCTTCGCCGGCAACTAGAGCTGCCTAATTGCCAATCGTCGACGTAAATCACTGTCAGTCGGCGGACGGGGACCGCTCGCAGCCCGATATGCAGCCAGCCAGACAGCCATGCACAATTGCCACTTGATAATTGCATAATAAATGCAACATTGCTGTGGAGGATGTGCCGCCGGCCCTACATCGTCCCCAGGATACCCGTGAATGCCACCCCGTCACCCCGTTGCCCTGCTGCCAGCTCAAGCATAACAAACACATTCATTCAAATACGACTTGACACCTATAGCTGACACCAACAACAGCTCCTGTCCAATGGCAAGCCACCGCTATGCCGTCATCTCCGCCCCCTTACAGCTGCCTCCTCCTCCTCCTCCTCCTCCTCCTGCTTGGAGCAAATTCCTGGCTCGGGGCCACACTCAACCACAAGCACTTGGCTGGCTCACTCAAATGTTTTGTTTACCTATGCTAATTGGCTTAAATGCAACTCAAGCGCACTTCGCATCGCCTCCATCGCGCCCAGTGGAAAACAGACAAGAAAGGAAGGTTAACATAGAAGATCTAAGCTTGGGATACCCTTGCCGACCACTTATTTCTAAAAAATAAATATATATACTAATCAAACAATTTTCAATTCATAAACTATAGTTTGGTATCAAATTTGTATTAAATTTGTATCAAATTTGTATCACATTTTTATCAAATTTGTATAAACATTTGTATCAAATTTTTATCAAATGTATTATACATTTTTATCAAATTTTAAATAAATTTGTATAAAATTGTTATTAACTTTGTATACAATTTTTATCAAATTTTTGTATTAAATTTGTATCAAATTTGCATCAAAATTTTATGAAATTTGTATCACATTTTTATCAAGTTTGTGGGTTTTAAAACGACAAACTAATTAATTTGTTTAGTTCTTTCGCTATAAAAACTTAAAAATCAATTGCTATGCATTACGAAAAGATACAACAATAAATAATAACATTTTAAGTCTGCAAACAACAATTTTTAGCCTAACAACTTTTAACGAGAACCATGTTAAACTTAAGGAAAACATTGAGTTGGGTTACCCTATTGACTTCTAAATCAAATCTAAGGTATCAAAAAGTTGCCACCACGCATCTCTGCCTTTCCCCTTCCCGTTTCGGGAAAGCCGACTTGGAAAAACCCCCGAAAGACGCCACTCTGGCCGGGAAGCCGCCGTCATTGTTCCGAGCCGCGGCGAAATCGAGCCTCACTTGGAGTGACTCGAGTGGGAGTGGAGTGTGGCGTTTAAAGCTCTTCGAGCGCTTTGGGGCATTTGTTCAACGCTAACTCCGGCTCCAGCTATGGCACCAGCTTCAGTACCAGCCACACCAGCAACCAAATCCCCGCCAGAATATGCCCAACAACAGCAGCGCCACTTTGAGTGAATTGTCAACAATTGTTGTTGGCTCTTTGGATTTCGTGGGCGGCAAAGGCAGACAAAAGACAAAAGTCTGTCACATAATTTGTCAATTTCAACAAATTTTTGTTTCAACCTCGCTTCCTTCTCCGCCGCTGTGCAACCTTACCCCCTGGGCAACCCCGCTAATGTAATATTTCACGTAAATGCCTTTTATTTTCCTGGCTTGTGGCTGGGGATTTGCATGGCTCTGGTTTTTTGTATTTTTTTTTTTTCGTTTTATATTTTTTATTTTTGGGTAACTGGTCACTCACCCTTCACGTCATTTATGAGCTGACAATGATCTTCCAGCGATTTCATCCCATTCATGATGTTCATTATTTTGGGATCATCCATCTTAGCCAGGTAAATATTTCCTAATTATCTGCGGGAAGAGAGCACAAAAATGCGGAATAAATTAGTAAAACAGGAAATTCAGGTAACACAAATCAGGGAATGTAAATAATGAATTATAATTGGTATTTACAGAGATAATAATATGCAGTGGAAGTTCGATGTGGGATATATTTAGGCAACATTTGGTTTTTTCGAGAAAATATTATATCCTCTTAGCAAAAATGTAAGATAAAACTCACACCTTATCCTATATTAGCTTAGATTTCATTTTTAGAAGAATATTATATTCTTTTAACAGAATTTAATAGTAGTTATAAGTTTTAATTCCAAATTCTTATCTTTAATTATCCTATTTAATAAAAAGCTCTGTTATAAAATTTACAAAAATGCGGCATAAATTAGTAAAACAGGAAATTCAGAAAACACAAATCAGGGAATGTAAATAATTATAAAATAATTGGTATTTACAAAGGTAATAATATCCATCGGTGGTTTAATGTGGTGTATATTTAGGGAAAATATATTTTTTTAGAGAGAATTTATATTCTCTTAGCAAAAATGTAAAGGAAAACTCACTCTTTATCTATATTATATATTAGCTTAGGTTTAATTTTTAGAAGAATATTATATTCTTTTAGCAGTATTTAAGAGTATATATTAGTTTTAATTCCCAATTCTTATCCTAGATTCTTTATTTAATAAAAGCTCTATTTTAAAATTTTATCTTAGCTTAAATTGTTTTAAAGAATATTTCTAGTCTCTTAAAGTTTGTGAAATTAGCTTGTGAATTAATCAAGTCCTGATCCGCTTATCAGCTGAAATTTATAGTGACGCGAATTCCGATTGCATTCCCTTTCGACGACACAGATAATCCCCTAATTGAATATCTGGACCCAACCCATTCGGCCCCAGCAGTTGCCCGAGAGAAGTTTTCGGGAAATTATTCCTTTAATTCGAGCTAGATGAATGGGAAGCGAAAACCATAAAGCCAATTACAAGAGCCCCAAAGCGGTAACCATGCGACTGTTTCTTGGCTACTAAAAATCAAATATATACGTAAGTATATTTCGCTCCAGTAAAGCTCGAAATTTAATTAAAACTTTGCTCCTTGCTGGCAGGCCAGAGCGGAGCCACAGCGAGACGGCGGTAAAGTGGCAGAAACTCGGGCGGAGTGGAGCGCGTCACTGAAATTTCTAATGAAGTGCCAGACGCACCTGTTGACACAGCCGAAAAACAAGAAGGCCAAAAGCGGCTAGATATGAAACCAAAAACCAAAATGAGAGTCAAACTCAAATAGAATTTAATAAAATTCAAATTATACAGAGCCGAGTGCTGCGCCGCTGAGGTGAATGAAACTATGCAAAAGTTGCGATAACAAATGCGTTACAGAAATTTTGAACTCGTTTCATTTTTGGCAAAAATGAACAGCGAATTTAAGCTAATTTCAAACTGGACTTGCAGTTGAAATGAACTCGTTTTCAGCAACGTCATGGCAAGGTGTAAACTGCACAGTACAACCTGTTACCCTACCCTAACTCAAATATCTTATTTCGATTTAATTCCATGTTGGCCCTTACCCCGTTCGATGACGCCTTGTTGTTGCAGGCACACAAGGGTAGTAATAATTAAGAGCTGTCCTGCAGAAATTCCACAATGGATCTGGTCCTTTGATTTAATCTCCCCGTGAGAACCAATAGTGATAATGTAAACGTAATTAAAGCTCAGCGGGTGCAATTACACAGAGAAATACGTGTATTTCGACCAACAAAGGCAGAAAATACGATGAAGGAAATTCTGGGGAATGTCAATACAGTGTGTCTCATATCGGATTGCCTACGTCTCCCAACAATAGGTAGTTAAGGTCATGATTCAGTCCCTGTAATTAACTCGTGTTGGTAGCGCCCTTTTATCGGAACATTAGCAGGCGTAAATAACTTCAGTCAATTAACTATGTAAATAGGCGAGTGCTGGTGATCATTAAATAAAGTTAGAGGCCGATAAGAGTATGAAAAAGCACCAGTCATTAGAATAATTAGCAACATTGTTAGGTTAATGCTTTGACTTGGATTCATTGGGGTAATGTTTACTAATAGATTCTTATGTTTATACTAAAACATGCTTCATTTTACTTCATATTTTATTACATTTATTTATTTTATGGCATTTTAACGCAAAACAATTCCCTATAATAAGATAAGTTTCAATTCCCTTTAATAACAGAAAATATTTTTTTCATTGCCGCGATTTCAGAAATCAGAAAAGAATTTATCCCATTATGACACAAATTTAATAATATTGCCGCTATTAATCGCACAAGGCTCCATTGCAGTTCATTTAATGAATATGATTAAGCCAAATTAAATATGCCAGGCAGCCTTATACTGCCGACGCGCACTGTCTGCTTGTAAAAGCGCAGAAGACCAACAATGGGAAGACAACAAACAAAGGAAGCCCCAGGGAAGGCTGAAAGCTGAGAAGACAAAGAGACAGGCAGCAGTCAGCTCCGATGCCGTATGAAAACGAAAATTAAATAATTTCGTGCAAGTCAAAGTCTCGCACAATTAACCCATATTTGCCATATTTGCGAATGGAAACCGAGCACCGATAGGCACCTTGTTACCCACTGCACTCCACTCCACTCCACGCCACTCTGCCCCCGGTCCCAATCCCCTCCAGCTGCTCTTGCGGCTGTGGCGTGTTGCATTTCACACCAATTGGGAAGCTTTTACACCACTCGCGCTTGGCTCGGCGCTCACTCAGTCGGATGAGTGACGAAAGCAGCGCAGTGCAATCCAATGACAGACGGCGCGACGGCGGCGGAGTAGACGGTAAAAGGGGTTTCGGGGGTTTTCAGGGGTCGGGAAACGGGTACAGGGACACTTGTTTAGTTGGGCAGCTAGCCAACCTCCCATCCAACTGACTGAACTGGACTGGACGGGAGGCCGCTCCAAAAGCCGGCTAACTGGCAGTGTCGGCCAAAAAGCCACTGCAGCTGATTGCACCACGCCGACGACCACAGCGCCACCGATGCCAACGAGGAGTGGAGTCCATCTATCCATCCATCTATCCATTCCGTCCGTTGGAAAAGCTGCAAGAGGTGTACGCACTGAATGAACCCGAGCCGGGGGGGAGGCGGCAGGGCAAGTGGGGTTCGACTTTGTAGACGAATTTATACATTGTTTAAGTATCAGCCGCAGATACTGCTGCCCACCGTGCCTTTCCCCGCTGTCCACTCGGTTGCCAACACCAAAACTCCATCGTCAATGCACATCGAAGCGCAGCTAATTGAAACAGTGCCTGCACAGTGGGCCCAAACCAGGGAAATTAGAGCAATAATTCCAACAATTAGCAATAAAGTTTCTAGAGGAAATTCGTAGGATACTAAAAACTGCTATTTACTTGGTAGCTTAAGGAGTTAATTTAAAAGACAAAATGTATTTAATAAAAGCAATTTTGTGATTTGTTGTAATTTTAAGTGTGCACAGCTTCATGATATTCAAAGCATTTAAAAGTAAACGCGTCTATAAAGCTATTTATTTTCCAATGAAATTAAAGCTTTGAAAATATTTTTTGTATGATTTTTTAAATATTTATCAGATTTGTATAGACTTGTTTGACTAGCAGCAATTATGTTGATTTTAAGCAACATTCAAGGTATTGCGGGCAATAATACATTTACATTTTAAGAAATTTTAACCCATTTATAGAAAATTCCACTGTGTGACTTGGCCTGATGTTGCCACTTTTGGTACTTCTTTTACTTCTGCCGCTTGTTTGCGTGCGGTGCACCAGACTGCCGCTGCTGCTGCTGCTGCTGCTACAACTGCAGCAACAACTACAGAAAACTTTTCAGGGTAACAATAGCCTGAAAAACAAAAGTATGAACCACAACAATAACAACTGTACTGAACCAGGGGGCAGTTGTTAGGGCAGGAACAGGAGCTCTGTTAGTTAGCAATGCAACAGCAACGCAGCGGCGGCAACAATGAGAATAACGCGAGCAACAGCAACAAAAAAAAAGAACAAAAATCAGAGCCTGCATATTCCCCTGGAATCCTGCGAATCGAAATTTTTACCATCAGAGGAGCAGCCACAGTTTGCCCTTGCCTTTTCCCATTACCTCCTCCCCGCCTCTCGTCGAACACTTTTGACGAGGCTCATTCGCTTTGAATTTTATTTAATGCTTTTGTAATAAAGTGTAAAATGGTGGAAAAGTGCAAACAACGGCCACAAGAGCGAGAAATGCAAAGAGGACGAAGGCGTTGCATAATATCAGCAACATCATCATCATCAGCAAGGGCAGCCTCGTTACCAAGGAGCCGGGCCAGGAGGAGCAGGACCTCATCCTGCTGTCGTGGGCGGAATAAGAAAGAGCTGCGGCCAACACCAGTGGCCACATTAAAAGAAGAAGAAATAATTAACAGCAACAGTTTGAAAGTCCATAAAATGGAAATGGTCGAGTATTGCCATCGCTATCGCCATAGCCGTGTTGACTCCGCCACCAGCTTCGGCTTCAGCTCCCGCTCCAGATACAGTGCCACCCGCCAGCATCCACGTCCACCGTTGCCTCATTGGCATCACCATTAACAGTGGTGCAGACGCCGTAGCCGTCGCCGTCGCCATCGCCACCGCCAACACCACGACCACCGCATGTGCCATACAACTTCCGACTTCCGTTGGCTTTGCCCTGTCTGAAGGAGGGTCTGTGACTGGTCCCGGGCTTTAATACTATATATACGTATATGCAAGACTATATACATAGTACTCTCTCTCTGGTGCAGCACACTTGTTTGCCATACCCTTTTCTGTAAGTGGCCATGACAGAGCAATCGATTTGGCTGCATCTCCGCATATTTACTGTCTAACCCGTGACAATGCAAATAACTTGAAGAGCATTGGGAGTTTTACAATTCATTAAATCATTTAAATGATTTTCCACCCCATTACTAATCACTCAGACCGCAGACTATCTCAATTTTCATGTTTAATTAAGTTGTATTGTGTTTTTAGAGTGAAGCGATAGATAATTTCTTGCTTGTAACCCAGGTGTTCTCTTTGTAAAATTATTTATATTTATTATGCAAAGCTAGCAAATCTTGAAAACATGATTAGTTATTTCAGTTAAGAAAGAACCCTCTAATTCTTAGTTTATCCAATTCATTAATTTCTAGGGTATTTGCGTTTTCGTTCTCCTCAGACTAACCAGAATTTTCCGATTTATATTCTTTGCTATTTGTTAATGCCGCTGTTGCTGTGCGTTGACTGTTGTTGCTGTTGTCACCGGGTTGACACACAAGCAAAGAGTCTCTGCAAAAAATGTTCGTTAAATCTATTAAAAGATAATTACGTGAAGACAAATGGACGGGCAACGGGAGCCAGAGCAGTGGCAGGAGCAGGAGCGGGGACGGGGGCACAGGGTGTTCGGGTATCCTTTGTGCCGACACTGGCATCCTATCCAGTGGCCGTGCCGGTGTCCGTATCCGTGGCCGTGTCCGTGTCTGTCTACGTATAGTTGTCCGCTTCCATAACCATGCCTGGCTCCGGGTTCTGCTCCTGCCTCTGCTCCTGCGTCTGTGGTGGCCGCCATTCATCCGTACATATGTACAATATTATTATTCGAGTTCGTTGATACGATAACGCTAATGGATATGGATATTGATTATAGTTTTTATGTCGCTTATGCCTCGTTGCTGTTGCGGCGACTGCTCGCCCCGGCTCCCGTTTCGCATTCTGTGCTCCTTCCGGCCGGCACGGACGACAGGCTCCGCTCTCCACTGGTGTGGTAATGATAATTTTGATTATATTGATGCGTCATTTTATGAGCCGCAATGGTATTGAAATTGAGTGGTCTGTGACAGTGTCTAGTTTATGGCTGCCATAATGGCATCCCAATTCCAATTAACAGCTGCTCGAGCGAATCTCCCGACGAGGTCTAATGAAAGGAGAGCCTTCTCTCGTAGCCAATTAAGCGAGGATTAGGGGCAGTCCTCCATCTCGCCATCGCATCTACGCTAGCCCAGGCACTTAGTGGGTCGGCGTCGGTAATAATCGCAGTCGATGGGAACTGTGAACTTTAGCTATTGTTGGCGAAAAGTCTTAACGACTTTATCCAGCGTCCGACGTTAGCACCGACGTTAGCACCGCTCAATGCAAACTGCAGTTTCTTGACACTCCCCCGGAGCCAAGCAGGACAGAGGTACTGGGGAATGCTAATTACACGTATCTTCAGATACGTGTGCGAACTCGCAATATCAAATTACGGAATCTTACACGAGTGACAAACATTTGCGGCAATTAAATTAATGAAACTTTGTCCGGCTACGTGTCGCCGATCTTGTGCGGATTTCTTAATATATGTATGCAGTATATGTGTGCTTTTCAGGTGTTATCAGTCGCTATCTTTCCACCTGGCGGAGCAGCGCATGCGTCACAATATCATAAAAAAGAATCTCCCCTAACCCCTTGCTTCTCCGTAATCGGAGAGTAACCAAAACGCAGCCACACCTGAGCTGGCAATTCGAGCGTTTAACCAAATAGTTTCGGTTATGGCTCTGCGGCTGGCCGAAACGTTTATGTATTGGCCAGGCAAATATTACCCGGCAATTGCCTCATATTCGCATTTTCGCATGGCCATAGCAGCAATCAAAGCCAAATTGAATAGGCAAATTACCAATCTTCATCCACACGTCCATCGATAGCACGAAGAGCTTTTGCTGAAATGTACTCAACCCAATGGGGCTTTGATTGCAGAGTATGACCCTTGGGGGTATTTCGAAAATGTTTTATAACCCAATAAAATATGGTTTATTTAGCCCATTTTGTGCTACTGTTCATGAAGGAAGTTTTTAAACAAATTTTATATGTAATATTTACAGCTTTAGGGCATTTATGGTAGTTTTTGCTGATTGCGTTCCATTCAAATGGAATTTAAGTGTATTTAAAGATTTATGATTTTAAAGGAAAGATACATGTAACAGTAAGATAATTTAAATCAATTAACCAATGCTTTTACATTCAAAGCATTAAAAAGCCATCGAAAAAGGTGCGACGTGTTCATGCAACGAGTAAAGCGAAGAGTACAATCTCTAAAGCAATTTAGTTTAAATCAATTAAACAACCTATTTGTGCTTTTAAAATCAAAGCATTTCAAAGTAATCGAAAACAGCGACCAGAACGACGAGTAAATGCAACGAGAAAATGCAGCGAATAAAGTGACAAGTTACAGCAATAAAGCAACGAGAAATAAAATAACGAGAAAAGATGACGAGAAAGAACAGCCAACGGCGAGAGAGTTTATTTTACGATTCTAAGTTAAGGCTCTTTAATATATATTTTTACATTTTTAACCGATATCAAAATCATATTCAATCATTTAATTAAGAAATTAATTAAATATTAATTGCAAACCTAACAAATTGTAAATCTATTCAATAAATAACTTTAAACATTTGTTTTGCACCCTCAAAAGTAAACAAACAGATTCAATCTAATCCCTTTGGGCCTGATTTTCATGAATTCAATTCTCATTAATTAGGCATTCATTCTTCCTCACTGTGATTTATTTTAATTTGATTGTTTTCATTACTTAAATAATGAATATATAAGGTTAATTTCAATTTTAAATTTAATGAACAAAAGAACACAACGCACTGTGAACAATTTCTAAATCAATTTCAATTGTTTGTTGCGCCATTATTACACCTGTTTATTTATGGCCGGGTTTTTCAAAAAATTATGAAAAAGCGCACACATTTACAAATTGTAATTACATAATTCGCTCATTATCAATGACAACAACAATTACAGCAACACGACATTACAAAATCGGCATAAAACAAAAAAGCGAAGCAAAAGCAGATGATGAAAAAAATAACGTAAATAAATTAAATGCGCTCCGCTATAATTTATAATAATTAATCGCTTTATTTCTTTCTTTTTTCTTTTTTACGCGATTTCGCTGCTGCCATAATCGGGGAAAATCACGCCAAAAATCAATGCAACAACAATCGGTGGCATGTAATGCACAAGCGGCGGCAGCAGCAGCAAAAAATATTATTACCTATACAAAAAACAAATTTATGCGCTAATAAATAAGCAAACATTTAAATCGTTTTCAATTGCTGTCTCCATCTCCCTCGCTCGCGAGTCGCTTCTCCCTCTGCCCCAATTTGTGTAATTTATAATTGAATATAATTTGAAATTTTTGTTTGGCGCTTACATATAAATAAAGTATGATATTTTCCAATTAAATTACAACAAAATTCTGGCAAAACTTGAAGCTAACAAATGCGTAAAATGATGGCAGAGGAGTAAGTTCATGTTAAATCAGTTTTAGGACCAAAAAGTGCCCTGCATTAAGGCATTGTAGGTTTGAGATTGCAATTTTCTGTTTATTTATTTGTATATATTATTATTTAAATAAAGTTCCAATAGAAATAATATACAAATAAAAAAAACTAAGACCATTGTCCTACCCGCAAAATAAGAAGGAATGAAAGACTGATTAAAAATCGAATCAAATTTTTAAATACGTTCTTCAGCAAATGATTCTTTCTTCAAATTTAACTAAAAACCCTTTCACTTATTTGTGTTTATTTATTGAGATTAAAGTAGATACCATTGCAATTGTTAGCCAAAATTTATTTAAATTTAAGTGAAATCTTCACGGTGATATGCCCAAGTTTCTTCAAGCTCAGCGCGTGGAGTGAGAAGTCATAATGGAAATTCTTTGGCAAATTGAAATTGCAGCCACTTGAGCCAAAAGTGGCGGGCGGCATGGACGGAACGGAACTAAAGTGAGGGGGGCGTGGCTCTCTCAGGCTGAGGAAAGAGGCTCGACCCACGTCGAGGGGGTTGTGAATGAAACGCGGAGCCGGCGTAAACGGTTAAGAAATCACGTCATAAACGCGCCGAGCACGAATTATTTACAAAGCACGCGAAAGCCTAAAAGAAGGCCCACACCCCAATAAAATAACAATAAACTATGCTCCATGGCCCAGAGAGAAATGGGTGATGGGTGGTGGCTTGGTGGGGCATTGAGCTGACTGCTGGGTGGCTCTCGGATGGTCATAAAAACAAAACAACAAAAGCTAAGGGAACAACAAGCCACAGTGGCATAAACAATTGTGTTACAAATACGACTACAAATGCATAAAGCAAGGAATCCAGCCAGCAACAAATGTCGTCTCTTATAGACGATTATTTATTGTTAACGATTTATATTTGTTGTTTGTGCTGCTGCCGCTGCCGGAAGGGCTCGCATTTCCAAGCTGCGTCCCTCGTACGTGCAAATGTGTGAGTCCCTGCCCCAGATTGCAAGCTCCGTGCTACCATGATCCGCCCCCTTTCTCTCTCACTCTCTGCCTTACTCCGTTTTGGCCTCAGCGATTGAGCCTGATTGCCGGCTCAAGTGTCGGTCGCGTCACACGGGGCGTATGCGTGTCGGATTGTGGGCCCAAGTGGAAGAGGTGGCCCCTGGGCGGCTGTGGGTGTGGCAGGGCCATCTTAGAGCTGAGCACTTGGCCCTGCCAACAAGGCAATAATTTTTTTTTATATTTATGACCAGAGAAACACCATGATGCTTTGATTGGGTGCTTGGCTAAAATTTCAGAATATAATATCTATGTTGAGGGAAAAAAAAGAGAGTTTCTTTAAGTCACCAATTCTAATTTAGTGATCAATAAATGATTTCATTATTATTATTCCACAAAGTAATTTCAAGTAATATAGTTTTCCAATTGATGTTTTAAACCTGTAATTCCTATAGAACATAGAGATGTTTAAGCAGATACAAAGACTGAAACCACCGCGTGCATCACTGGCTATGATGCTGGGGCCATCAGTGGCAAGTGTTACAGTTGGCTTTCCCGCTTTCCCGCTTTCCCGCTTTCCCACGCGTCGCGGCAAAACATTCTTCTTCGTCAACTGCGCGGCATGTTTGACAGCAATGAGTGCTTAACACGTACGAGAAGGGCCTTTGTTCGATACCCACTGATGATGCTGTTCCTGGAGCTGTGGCTGTGGCATTGTTGCTCATTTGCCACTTTATCTTGGCATTGTGCATGTTATTTACTGTTGCCCCACCAGCTTCCTTCGATCCAATACGCCCTCGACTGCTGTTGCTTTTGTGCATCAAGCTGTACACTTTGAGAAATTCGAGCTTTGAAAATTAAGCCCCAAATGCTAATATATATAACCAAAACCAAAAATAACCACAAGCTTAGGATCACATTATTTTAAATTATTCCCTTATAATAATTTTAAAACACACACATTTTTTTTCTGCGTGTCTTTCGAGTATCTGCGGACTGTCAAAGTATCTGTATCTGCTCCAGCTCCATCTTTAGCTTCAGCTGTGGCCGCTGTATCCGTATCTCTGTGCGTGCACATTGTTTTCTGTGTGACAAATTTTGTAGGAAATCATTTGCTATGCTCTGTTAAACGATGACTTCTTTCTCCGTTTGTGTGACGCCCAATTCATTGAGTCGCCAGCCTGCGGGGCTTAGTTACCCCAATACGAACCCAAGACCGAACCGGAACACGGCCCAAACAAACTGGCCCAGCCTTGGTCCAAAATAAACCAATTTGGGCGAACAAGATGGAACAAGACCAGGACCAACGTCAAGACGAAGATAGAGGGCGAGGACGAGGACAATAACCGACCCACTGACCCACACAAAGTAGCACAAAGATGTTTTACGAGTTGTTGTTCTCGTTGTTGTTACAATTTGTTCATTACTTTTTATCACTTGTAGATGGTGCACTGAGAGGAAATCCAGAAATCATATGGATTCCAAGAGAAATTTGTATAATTTCGTTAAAGAGACAGTAATAATTAATAATTGTTTACCATTATGGAGTTTTTAAGTTGCTAAAGACTTAATTACTCTAAAAAGGAAATAAAATTTAACTGCAAAAACAGTGCTATACCAAATTTTTCTAGCCGTGTAGCGAATTCACTGATAGTGACCTTTCGCCCTGGCAACAAAATTGCTGCCCCTTTTTCGGACAGTTTTGTAGATTTTTTTCCCCCAGCAGCTGCTCATCCATTGTATTTCTATTGCTATTGCAGTGATTTTTTCCCCATTGTTAATTCCTCGGATTGCCAATGTTTTTGTTTCTGCTGCACCCATGTCATGGGTCAGTTGAATAAAAAAAAAAAAAACAAAAAATATATTTAGAAAAAGAGACCCGAGGCACGCAATGTTGCAAAATTGTGTCTGGCCACAAGCAGTTGGCCCAAACATATAATTATGTACGAGCATTGTGGATAATGCCGAATACCAAAGCCACACACATGCACTCAACCCATCAACCTCAAGCCTAGCCACGCCCCCTTTACCCAGCTACCTCTTTTTCCGTCCCGCCGCCGCACCACTTTTCCGCCGGAGGGCCAAAATGTATTTTCCCCTCATTTTTATGCTGCCCACAAATTGCATTCAATTTATTTTGCTTGTTGCAAATCAAAAATCTCCATAAAGCAAAATGTTTCCTCCGCAATGTTTGCGGACTGCATAAAAATGTTTAACATCGCATAAAAGTTATTACTTCATTTATTTCAAATGCAAACATTGTTCTCATCCTAATCCGTTTTTGGTAAAGTTATGGCAAGAGGAGATACATTTATTTGTTTATAGCATTTAAATTGAGTGAGCTTCCATTTACGAAGTTAAAGCGAAGGGAATTGAAAGAAAAACATTAGTAACTTTTTAATGTTTATTTAAATGGGAAATCAAAGTTAATCAACAAAAAGGACTTTAATCGTGGCCAATAAGATAAGGCTGTTGTATTTTGCGGTTTTAATTGGCAGCAGCAGCTTCGGCAAATTAAATTTCGCATAATTTTTCAATGATCTACTAAATAAGAGATAAAGCTTAAAAAAAATAAAGTAGATATTACAAATATTTTGCCATACTATTGTAACTTATTACTCAATACCAACTTTGCAAAAAGTATAACTACATAGTGAAGCCAGGAAAATAAATATAAGTTGCCTGAATAAACCTCATAAGACTTTTCAATTAATTGCGATTTAATTGTTTGCAAAATAAGTTTAACTGATGATGGACAGAAGCATTGTTTTCATCAGCTTCCATTGGGATTTTAAGGTAACAAAAAGTTGTGCAACTAAACAATATTTTAAATTATTTTCTCATATAACAAACAAAACATTTTTCAACAAACTATTCCAGCTTAGTTGAATACATTTGAAGTGGCTTTCCGACTCAGACGAAATACAAAAAATAAAACAACAAAAAAGGCGTAAACCCACATTGCTCGAATGTGGCAAATGAAATGGAAATTCCCTGCATATTATGTATATCAAGTGGCAGCTTTTGTTTATGGCCAACCACTTCAGGACCATCTGCAATCTGCAATCTCCATTGTAACTTAATAAACCACTAAAAGAGGACAGGAATGGGCTGAAAAGGAGGGGAAGGAGCCTGAACGAAAGTAAAATAAAGTGTCTTTTTTCAATGCCGACAACGAAATCAGAAACAATTTCTTTGGGGCTCAGTTTCAGATCAAGGCCCAAGCTCTGTGTTTTTTTTACTATTTTTTAATAAATACTTAAGCGTAAACCGGATATTTCAATATCCTGGCCACTGGCGCTAACCCCAACACACACACACGCATATATCCTCCGTATATAGCAGAGTGTGCGGACAGCGTAAGAATGGAAAATGCTCCGGCGTATTTGCATAAGAAAAACTAAGTTGAACCAAAATCAATGATTGTACACTAGCTAGCTGGCAGAGCCACGCCCCCGAACCTCTCCCTCGGCCAGAGACGGAGTCCTGCCCTGAAACACAGGACTCTGGTGGAGAAGGAGTAGCAGGAGGAGGAGCTGGTGCTGGCCGCTTTCATATTATTACTTTATGGTTGCCTCCAGTTATGCATACTATAACCATAAATATGCTCCAATGGATCCAAAGTCAGCCAGCAACGAAATCGGAGCGGAGCCGGGCATAAAACAACAACAACAACAGCAGCAGGAGCAAGAGCAGGAGCAGGGAGGGATAATATTTTGTGTTTGTATTAATGCAGCCCACATACATACATATTTATACTATAACTCAGAACAATAAATAGTAAAAGCTGGATTATGATTAAATCGATTACATGGGGAGCTAACGCTGGCCAAACATTCGTTACGCTCCTAAGGACGCAAGTCCTGCATTACGCCCAAAGATATACCGCCACGCCCACAGGCAGCGCAAACAGTCGAAAAAAAATCGAGAAAAAATCGGGGGGAAAAAATGTGTGGGTAAAACGCAATCGAAATAAAGAAGTAAACAAGAAACCCATAAAAATGAGTCTATGACGGGATACATATTCATAAATGCAAACAAATTTGCTGGGACCCAGGCAGGACGAATGTGTGCATGTGTGTTTCTGTGTGTGTGTGTAACAGCCGCACACAGATACAAAATAAATACGCAGCACTCGGTTTTCATAACTGAATTGCATGCCCGATTGAATGACGAATGGAAATTGAATGAATCCCTCAGCCAAATGCAATTGAAGATGGAAATGGAAATGGACACGGACGCGGACGCGGACATGGCAGGAGCATCCTTATCCTCATCCTCATCCGCATCCGGAGGCCAGGAAACCCACTATCCCTTGGTGACCATTTTTAAAACTGAATTATTAACTTCATCCCCCCACTCAACGTTTATGCGCCGCTGCTATAAATGTGATTTTAAATCCGCCACAGAGTGAATCCCTGAAGAGGTTCCTCAAAGGGTGCCTTTATCGAATATTATTCTCAAACGTCCTTAATGGGCGAGTTAAAAAATATAATCTGCAAATCAGAGTGAATCCCTGAAGAGGTTCCTCAAAGGGTGCCTTTATCGAATATTATTCTCAAACGTCCTTAATGGGCGAGTTAAAAAATATAACCTGCAAAGGTGAAGCTTAACTCTGGATTGCCATTTTAAATTAATCGCATTCATGTGATTATGCTTCTGCTGAATATATTTGCTACGCAAAATGAGGTAGATAACCATCTTAATTTGAAAGTTAAATCGCGGTGCTAATTGAAAATAACCATTCATAGAAGCTGTGGCGAAATTTGCGATATCATAAACTATTTACTGCGTCTTTTACGGCTTTAGTTTTAATGAATAAAGAAGTAAGCTTGTATAGACACTTCATTGCATTTTAAGTCATTTTTTGTATACAGTAGTAGAATGTATTAAAAAATATGAGCGGAAGGCCGAAGCAGCTATTGCTCTGTCAATCAAGTTATCAGTTGCTTTAAAGCATCTAGATTGCTTTATATAAATAAATAAATAGTATTAAAAAATAAATCAATTTCATTGCCAAGTCCCACTGATTCTTCGCTGGGACTATCTAAACAAAGACAACCTCCAAAGTTGGCCTCTAGGGGTAATCTTATCACTCCCCATGTTCTTTGCGGAGTACTCACAGCTGCAAACCTGCCCAAAAAGCCAAGAACTGGAGACGTGATGGGGAGCTGGTCAGGTGTTAATTGGAGCGAAGCGTTTCAAGAGCAGCTAAGTTCAATGTTAAGGCACTTAACAGTTGTTAATTGCGGACGCTCCCCGCCACATTTCCCTCGGTGTAGCAGTTGGTTAGTGGATTGCTTAGCTGCTCCAGTGGGCCATTAATGGTGGCTCGGACCAGAAATTTACCAATTAAAAGTCATGATCAACTGAGGCGACGACCATCGCCAACTAGTTAATCATTACCAGCATCCCAATTGTGATTATCACCATCATCTTCATCATCATCATCAGCATCTT
>VNJS01000855.1:0-60672 GCA_008042575.1 Drosophila watanabei
GGTTCGGTTCGGTTCTCTTTTCTGTGCGATTAATAATAAAAACCATCCATGCAAATGTCAGCTCAGACGCCGTTAGCTCGAATAACTGTAATTAAAGTCATCGCCGGCTTAACTGGCCAAGAGAGCTGGCAGCTGGAAAGATGGTTGGTGGTAAGTCGTTGCCAAGGCTTTTGTGGCATTTGTCAAGCAATCTGACTGTGGCTTAGACTCCGCAAAGCAAAGACAGACCCCCTCCAGAGATTAGACCTCGCCGAAGGGGGCTGGCTTTGATTCTGCCCCGAGAGCAGGGAAAATATTATTGTACCCTTGCAGGGGGTATTAACATAATGGTAATGGTGTTTGTGATTTACTAAATGGATTATATCTGAATATTTTGGGTAAATATATATTTTTTCGAGCTATATTATACTATTCGGACACCACGTGCAGTTTTGATTTATTCTTGTTTATAATTTACTTAAAGGGTATACAAACACCGGCTTGCTGAAATAAGCCCCTATTCTCGCTTTTATTTTGCATTTCAGGCGTTTCGCACTATCAAGGTTCTTGGGGCCTGCTTTGATCCACTTATTTCTCCGCCGCCATTGTCCGGCGGTGTAAATATTTTAGTTGGAAATTAACAGCAATTTACAACTGAATGTCAACCGAGCCGTTTAGGCCGGGTTGGCTAAAAGCTGAAAGCTACTAGCATCTGAAGGGTTCAAAGCGGTTGGCCTGGAAAATTTGCCCCGTCATTGGCAAACAAAACAAAACTGACCAACGTCAACACAGCAAACACAACAACGAAAAGCAACTGAAAAAGCCTCAAAAAAATAAAGAAGAAACTGTATAAAATATGCAGCTGATTATGCTGATCATGAGGGAGTTCCCAAAATTTATCAGATTTATTTATTAAATGTCTTGCTTTAATTCCCAGCTGATGAAATGCTCATAAAATGTCACTGAAGTTAATGAAATTCAAGTTTTGGCAGATGTTTCTATAAAGTAATTTAATGTTTAAAACTCGTGTTCCTCTGCTTTGGATTGTATAAACTCTTAATTTACGATGCCTCACTAATTCGCCATTATTTTTACTAGGCTCTTACATTTAATGGTCATAACTGCGACTATTAATTTGCCAGTATTATACAATTGCCTTTACAACCGATGATCATTTAGTGGCCCATACATAACATAAATCTTCTTTACGACTTTAAGGCAGACTCCTTAACGGTCACGTTTTTTTGCACGCTTACGTTAATCGTTAAATATTCTGTTGGATGAAACAATGAAGTCAGTTTTGGATAATGTTGCAAGTGCTTTTGGGATTCTATAGAAGTTGTTACTTAAATTTAATCCTTTTTTTTTTTAATAAATTGCATATAAAATCCATATAATTTTATATTTATATTCAAAAGTTATAGTTTCTTGACTGATTTCCTAAACCTTTACATTTTTATTTCACAATTTTTGTATCTCGAACATTCTCTGAGTAAAACAGATCAATCTTTTTAATTATTACTGCCTTAAAAGTGACCTTCATTATGAGCCGTGTTACAGATTCGTTCAACACGAAGCCCCAATCGAATTCAAGTTCATGGCAAACAGATACACCTGTTTGCCACACTCTCACCATCTCTTTAACTCTTTCTCCGCGTGACTTACCTGGCCGAAAAGCCGCCGCAACAGTAACGAGTTTTCCGAGCCAACTTCGTTGGTCGTTGACTTCGGCGCCGAATATGTGTCAAGGTCGTTGCCGGCTCAGCTCTCTCTCTCACTCACTTTTTTCTATCTCCATCTCTTGTGTACGTGCGGAATGGCAGCGGCCTACAAAAAGAGGTAAAAACCTTACACAATTTCACAATTTTCCGCAAAAGAAATCATGCTTTGGGAATCTCCCAGGGCGAGGAAGATATTCAATTAAAACTGCATTACATAAGGCAGATGAATTTAACAAAATAGGGAAATACGCAAAGAAACCACAATGAAAGAAGCGGAAGCTTGTGGTGACCTTGATTTTGTATCTGGTTCTGTGATGGAGCAAAGCTCAAATGCAGGTACACTAGAAAAAAAACCTAGATGTATATAAAATAGGAACGAAACAATATCTAAGAGTAATCTCTAACACAGAGAATATTATATAATTTGTATCAACAAAATGTGTTTCCATTTTAGGTAGTTAATTCATAAATCTATGCAGGGAATAGATCATGATATATGTATACCCCTATTTTGCATTAGAATTCCCAATAGAGTCTAGCTGCCAGCTTTTATTTACTTTCAGATGTGTATCAAAGAAAGTTTATTGCCTTTAACAAAATCATAAGATGATTTATTTATTTAATGTGTATATTGCATAAACCCAGCTTCTTAAATCAATAAAATTTGTAACCTAAATACTGATTCCCAGAGTGAACATAATACAGAATGCCTCATTTTATAGCCTTTAATAAATCATAAATGTAAATTGCAAGTAAAGTAAATGTCATAAAATATTTACAATATAATTTTTAACTTAAATATTGACTCTGAAAATTAATACAATACATTACAGAATTCTAATTTTATATTCCTTAATAAATCATAAATGTTTACAAGTAAAATAAATGTCATAATATATTTAAGAAAAGGCCTTTTAAGCATCATCGATATTTTTAACCGAAAATAGTTTTCCATTAATTTTTCCCTGTGCACCCGTGGTCCACTTCTGACCCCACTTCCACGCCCATTCCGGTCGCAGCTTCTTCGCAACTTCGGCCCGACTTCGGGCCACTCGAGCAGAAGCCAACTTTTGGCATTAACCACAAAAGTTCAGATCGGCCGAGCGTCGTACAAATTATTGCCGTGCCTGTCATGGTGTCTTTGTGTGTGTGTGTGTGTGTGTGTGTGTGTGTGCTGCAGCTGTGTGTGTTCGGCCGAGTATCTGTGTTTGCAGGCGGCCCCCCAAAGCAAATAATGTTTAATGTAGTTTTTTCTCTTAATACTTGAAGCGTCGGGCGGCCGCCGTCGCAGTTAGTCTCAGCACAGCCGCAACGGAGTGTGCACGCGCCAGCAGAGCAGAGTCAGCCAGCTTAGAGTTAAAGATAGAGTTAGAAAAAATAGAAAAAAAACATAAATCAAACTGAGTTACATTTGCCAACTACCGCCAAAAACTTTAAGTCCCGAACGAGTTTGCCCGGTGAATGCGAAAATTAATCTTTTCCAAATTCGAAACAAAGTTGTGGCGGCGAACGGAAAAATCGAAACAGAAAAAATAACAACAAGTTGAAAAGTGTCAATTCAAAATTGTTGGTCCAGCAATCGAAAGTGATCGAACGATAACGAAATCGAAGGACTTTGAGTATCGAAATCGAGTTTTGAAACGCAAGCAGGAAAAGAAACTGAAAGGAGATTACAACAAATTATAAATTGAAGAAGTAACGATAAACTTAAACTACAATAACTGAAATCGAAATAATCGAAGAAATCAAAAGTGACGAATTTCACTGATAACCTTCAAAACAAACAAATCTAAAAATACACGCAAAGTAGCCCAAGTGAAGACACATCCAAAATAATAATAATAATAATAATACAAAGCAAATAAAGAGGTAGCGAAAGAGAGGCCAATTGAATTTCAATCATCTCTCCCACTCACACCCACAACTTCGCTCACCTGGTCAAAAATGGATGCGCCCAAGCAGGTAAATGACAAATTTATCCCACCAAAAAGATACACATACTACAAACTGTGTTGTTGCAACTTTAACTTTAACAAGTTAAGTAGGCTAAGCGAGAGCAACAACAAAAATGTGCGTGACAAGTCGGCGGCCTGTCTTTGTGCCGCCTCCGAAAACTGCCACGCCCCTTGGCCCATTAATGCCAGGCGGCACACTGCAATGGCTAAAAAAAGAGAAATAAAAAACGTGTTTACAATTTGTTTTTTTTTTTTTGCTGTATTTGTCTCCTTTTCTTATTTCGGTTTGTTTTTTACGTCTCTTGGCAATTGCAAATTTTTCCCAACCCCATCATTCATCATAATTTCGCGACACAAATATATTTTTTATTTTTTAAGTTAAGCCTCAGTGGGTTGATCAATAAGTAAATTGGAATCATTGCTCGGCGGGATTTTCCTTTGATTTATTATACCCTTGCAGGGTATTATAATTTCAGTCAGAAGTTTGCAACGCAGTGAAGGAGTCATCTCCGACCCTATAAAGTATATATATTCTTGATCAGCATCAACAGCCGAGTCGATCTAGCCATGTCCGTCTGTCCGTCTGTCCGTCCGTCTGTCCGTCCGTCTGTCCGTCTGTCCGATTATACGCGAACTAGTCCCTCAGTTTTGAAGCTATTTGAATGAAACTTTGTAGATAGTCTTCTATATACTCTCGCTCGTACATAAGTCGGAACGAGCCGGATCGGTCAACTATATCATATAGCTGCCATACAACCGATCCGTAAATTTGTTGAAAAAAAAATTATAACTTCACTGGTTTTCAATATATCTTGATTAAATCTCGGCTATGAGCATTTTATATTATTCCCGATTTTTAGATTTAATTTTATAAAAATCGAACTACTATATCATATAGCTGCCATAGGAACGGCCGAGAAATTTTTAGAAAAAAAATTTTAGCTTTGTCAGTTTTCAACATAATTTCTTCTACTTCAAGATACTAGTATTTTATATTTTTTCAGAATTTTGTTGTAAATTTCATAAGAATCGGACGACTATATCATATAGCTGCCATACAAACGATCGCTATATGTGAAGGTAAATTACATTTTACTTTACATGTAAAAATGTAAAATAATGTAAAACTGTAAAAATTGTATGAATATGAAAGTAATTCATATTATACTATATTGGGATAGATTATAATTTATACAATTGGAATCTGCAAGGGTATACCAACTTCGGCGTGCCGAAGTTTGCTTTCTTTCTTGTTTGAACTTACTTTAATTGCCATATTTCGAAATTGTTTGTTTGGAAATCAGGTTTTAAATGTTTATTTAATATTTAATTTAGTTTTGCAATGTAAATTATTAAGCAAAATTAAATAAAGACTTTAAAAATTTAGTATGACACAAAATATGTAGCATATAAAATAATTTAAATGTGAAAAGTGTTAACAATAAGACTATAGTTTTTTAGGCACAAATATTAAAGTGGTTTTCGTTAATATATTTATGTTTGAGCACAAATTCTAGAGTAGATCGTATAAATATTTGTTTTAATAGTTAAATTTCTTTAAAAAAAACTTGTATTTACAATATTGTTAAATAATTTATTTATATGTAGCAAAATTACCTGCTTACCGTTATCTTTCCCTAAAACTAATATCACCAAAATAATAATTAATTTGCATAATAAACAAATAATATATTTTAAATAACCCTACCATTTCCCCTTTGTGCTAATTAGAGTCTGGGTTGTTTATTATTATTTTATTTATGCATTTTTATTTTTATGTATTATTGTAATAAATATTCCTTTGATTCAAAGTCAGTTTCTTGACTCATTGTCATATTAAATTTATTAATCTCAACTTCCCAGCTTCCCGCTTATGTTCTTGGTGAATAAGTTTTCGAAATCACTTCCAAGTCTAACAATCTTAAATGGTGTTGCCCTGCTAAATTTTATTGCACTTTGTTCGGTGGGTAAAACGTGGCAGAAAGAATAAAAATAAAATACAGACAAAGTCGAGACCCACAGACACACCGAGAATGAACTGCAAATTGCATTCGGTTATTAAAATACTTAAAGAGAAGCAATTTTTCGGCGGCTTTCAATGCAAACTTTAATTGCATTCAATTTGGTTTCGGTGCTGGTGTTTGTGTTTGATAACCTTGTGCAGAATTCTCGAACAAAACTAAAAAAAAATTAAAACTCACAGCAAAAAAAGCGGCAAAGTAAATGTTAAATGTTGGGCAATTTCTGCTCAGCCATGCAATTTTGTTTAATTTCAGAGTTAATAACAAATTCTATTAAGTCGCGCGGAGGCTGCTTTGTTCCGCGACGGAAGCTATATAAAGTTTACGAACCCCTTGACTCTTGGGACACGTGTCACCAAAAAGTAAAGCGAAATACTCGTACTTAAACTCAATCAAGTCGATCGCATTCCCAGACTGAGGTCTCCCTTCACTTTGTCGATTTGTTGCCACTTTCGGGTTCGGCTCCGCTGTCGGATTTGACAATATCATATATAGTCAGCAGCCAAGAGCCAGCACCCACGTGAATATCCAGCTGCGAGAGCGGCAAGAATGGGGAAGCGACCGCGGCACATCATCCAAATTGGTAGCACACAAAAAATCTTTATAATTTATTGTTGTGTAAGAGATACACAAATAAACATTCTGAAGAGTCTCCTTTTTTGTTCGTGGGGGCTGATCTTTAAATCGGATAATGACTGCGACCGAAACGGATTTGGAATTGCCATCTGGAGCTCCGATTTGGTTCTGGCATTTTCACTTTCGAAAAAATGAATTAAGCCAGGCAGCAGCAGTCGAGCTTAATTTATTTTTGTGGCTAACGAGAGATGGATCACAAAGGAAGGAAGTTTGTCAAGAAGATGTTAGAATTTTATCTGATCTCAGAACGTGAGAAATGAGAAGCTTGGGAATTAGTTGGCGGGAGAGGAAATAATAAACATGAAGTTAATGAAAGATTAAAGTAAAAAGAACTTAAGAATTTGAACTAAATTTATTTTTAAAAACTGTTTTAAGTAGGAAAAATGTATAAAGAGTAAAATACTTTTTATAAAAAAGAAAGAAAAGGTAGAATTAAAATATGTTGAAAGGTTATTTACATTTTAGAAGGGTTAATAACGAGCTTATTGCCTAGTAATTAAATCATAAAGCTCACAGAAACTTAAATCCCTTCATCACATGCACAAAGCTTAAATCATACATCAAGTTATAATTGAGTTAATTATTCTTTAGCTTATTCTTGGTCTTTGAAGCCACTCAAGAACTTAATTATAAAACCAACATCTTGTTTTCTCAACTGTTAAAGAGGCATGCAAATCAAACCCATTAAAGGATTACTTGTGCAGTATAACTTATCGTTCTATCTTCGAACAATCTTGGGTAATAAATTGTAAACTTCCCTATCAACATTTCCAATCAGCTCCCATTCACAAGATAGCCGATGTCACACGCGAAATCCGTTTGATTGCCTTACCTTAATAATGCCATGCAAATCTCAGGCACAAGGTGTTCGCTTGAAGAATGAAATCCGGCCAAGAATGTATTCCCATCACATCGGGGAGAGCAATGGCAATAGATATGTGCATATTTATGGGGAACGGGGACCGATAAAAAACGCTTCCACGTGCCATCGATGAGTCGCTTTCATAGCTCCTTCATTAATGCGCGAAATGTGTTAACTAATTAATAATAGAAATTAAGTTGGCTGCCGTTAAAAGGAAAAGCAAAAACAAAGCCCACGAAATTGAAATTAATTAGAAGTTCATTGTGTTCAGGGGAGGTCTCGATTTCTGTTTCTTATCCCCCATCGCATATATGTATATTTTTTCCTTTTAGCCAGCCCAGCCAATTTGGCACCGAAACATGAGTCAAAAATTGGCGGTAGCTCCCCTTTGATCTGATCCGATCTGGGATTGGTATGGAGATGGGAGCTCCAAAGATCTCGAATCGGATCCGAAGATCGTGCGATGATCTGACCTGACCCAGGCCTGGGCCCGATTTATTAGAATTTCCAATGAGTGCTCCCCATCGCATGCCGCTCATCGCATCGCATCGCACCTCATCGCTTGTGCAAGTCCTCACCCGCACCCATGCCGCGGGTCCCACCTCCCCCATAAATCCCCCCATAGAAAATCCAGCAAAGTTCAGAGCATGCAATTCTCAGACTTGACTTCTTGGCAGTAAACTAAAAACAGTTTTCGTAAGCCGTTTTGGCCATGTGAATGCCGGTGGCGAACATAAACGCGAGCTAGCGACGTGTAACGACAGCGGCTACACAGGGGAAAATATATTTTTTAATCAGAAAAATTGTTCAAAAAATTATAAAAAAAATCAATAAGAAATAAAACCTTTTGGAAAATTAGAATGAAATTTGATAACAAAACAGAACAAACTTCTAAGCTTTAATCAAGGCTCAGAAGAACAAATTATTTAAGATTATTTTCTTTTACTTAAAACACTAAAGGAAGGTATATTTATTTTATATTTTTATAATCACAAGTTCTCTTTAAATTCTCAATACTTAATGCATTTATCTGATTTTTTTTTTTTTTAACTTTATTATTGCTTAAATTGAATTAGAATGGATTAATTATTTGTAAAACGTCTTTCCATATTTATAAATATTTTTATACAGATAATTTTAATTTTATTAAATAAAAATTGGGTTTTTAGTCACCTTTCTAGTTTCCCAAAAATTTCTCTCACTGCAAAAGCCGCAAAAAAGTGGAGATTTTTTGTTGTTTTTTTTTCTTTTTTTTTTAGTTGGCCCGCACTTGAGGTTGAGTTATTACACGGGTTTCTGTCTTCATCTCACCTGCTGCCACCTCGCCGCCACCGCCGTTGTTGTTGTTGCTATTGTCGTCTCTTTATGTGTGTCGCCCCGCACACACTCGTTCACACACATGGGTGTTGTGTGCTGGGTATTCGCCTGCCTCCCTCGCTCATTTGTTTGCTTCTCTGTTATGAAACGGAATTGTGTCAAGGTCGAATTTGCATGAACACGCTAAGCAGCCATCGGCGATCGGAGGGGCGAAGAGGGCGGACGGGCTGGCAATCAGCTGTTCTGCGAGATTTGCCTGGCAAATAGTATATTTTTGGCTTTATCTTTTACACGTTCCCAAAGTTATTGACCATAAATAATGGGTAGCATGTACCCTTAGGTACTTATTTGGGGAAATTGCTACGTAGGGAGGGAAAATAGGTACTTTTAAAACTCCAAATCACCAATTAAATTTAATAAAATATTAATGTAAGTATTGTCGATTGTCTTTGAGAAATTAATTTATCTAAATTATCATTCTTCTCAAACTTTTTCAATTTAAAAATGTACCCAACTTTTTTCCAAACCATTTATTCAAATATTTTATTTCGAAATTTATGAAACTGCTGTTTATAAAAATAAAAGAAATCAATTCTATAATAGATCTTCTGTACCTATTCTTAACATTAATTGTACAATGTTAGTCAGGTGCAAATGTAGATCTTTTTTTCAGAAAAATGCCCATAAATATAGATATAAATATTTTCTTAGTTTTGGATTTTTTATACATTTACCTTCAATCTGTATTATGAAGAACTGATAAACTTGTACCCTAAGTACATTTCCTGTGTGCTTAGAGCGAAAGAAACCCCCTTCCATCTCTTCAAACAAACCCAGTGAGAAGCTATTTATGTAAATAGAAAATAAAGGTGAAAACAAAATAAATATTTGACACGCCCTGGAGTGTAAACTCAAGGGGGCTGCTTTGGGTTAAGTATACCCCCCCCCCCTCATGTTTACATCCCTCCCTCCAAAATTTGCACTCTGTTCACCCCTTTTCGTGGGGCATTTCCCGTGTCAACTTTAATGACAGTTTTTTGTTGGTTTTTTCCTCGGCCTTTATTTAACTTTTGTTTTATATTTAACTTGCCAGACGTGTGAATAATTATGCAAGTGCACAAACACCCCTCTCCTCACCCAATGCGTAGTGTGTTAATTGAAGTGGCCAGCAAAGTCTGCCTATTAATTAGCTAATGAAATGTAAATGCTCATAAAAACCCAACGATTTGATATTAAACTGATAAAAAATAAAAGGTTTTAGATAACCGAAATGTTGGTGGAAAATTTAGCAAAATAATTAAATGAGTTGCAATTATGGTAATTACATTTAAGTAAACTTTTACGATTTGGGAAAGTACCTTACTTTAAAAGTTCAAATGAATGTAAATGATAACGTTTTAAACATGGTGCAAAAAATTACACAAATGTATCAATAAAATCTGCTACTCTATTCAAAACCTAGTTAAATACATCACCCTAAGTAAGTAATTATGCAAATTCTATCGATTGCTTTAATATTAAGTTACTTTTAATTGCTGTTCTATGAGCTGGCACATAACAAGTCAGCTCTCTTCTTGGGAAATTATGCAATCATGCAACCACTTATGCAATCTTGAAGAACTTCCTCCATTCAAAGTTTAATCGAGTGAAATCATTCTCTAATTGTCCGCGTCCATTTACTGCATATCTAGACATATGCATTAGACCCAATCACGATCGCAGGCCCCTTCCCATTCCCCTTCCCAGATGCATCATCATCATCATCGTCTCGGCGATTGTGCTCTTCTGCCTTTCACACCACATTCTCGGGCGATGAACACAGCATAAAGAACAGCAATTCATAAAATGTTTAACAAATGATACTATATTGTTGTGTTATTAATAACTTTGATTGCGCCGGCCATTCCCACCTCGCATTCGGATAAATGATTGTCGACCACCCACGATGGCCACTGGACAAACATTTGTTTTCGTCTTGTTTATCATTAAATTTACAAAAAAAAATATATATTAAACTAGCAAGGAAGTCAAAAGCTAAACTGAGTCATGGGAATATACCAACAGAATCTTATATATAGATCGTTATACAAAAGAGAATGTGTCATTCATCTGGGAATCTAAAATGTAAAGCCAAAAAGAGAGCTATGCCAATTAATTATATAGCGGACACAACTTTCTCATATTCAAAAGATTTTGTTAAAAGAAATATTACTATTAGCCCACGGAAAACCCCATAAAGTAGTCGTCGCCCGCACTCTAAATGCCATTAAATTAGTCATAATTCAGACAAAAGATAATGCCGAAAACAAAGCATTAAAATCGAAGAAAAAAAATCGGCAAATAATTTGCCAAAAATGGCCAATTAATAGATCGCTATCAAGAGCGGTGAACGGTTAAACAGCTGCTGTATACCGCAGGCCAATAAAATGATTTGGGCCAAGCTAAGCAGTTGGCAACAAGAAAAAAGCCAAATAACATGAACAAAATAAGAAAATAACAGAAAATACGCTGTGAATTAAGATATAGAACACCTGAACATTTATAAAATGATCTAAAAAGAGTATAAAGATATTATATAACTATTGATTTAAGCAGCACTCCTTCTTGGTAAAGGGATTGACTTTCCCTGGCATCCTTAACTAGATTCAATTCGCTAAAATCACCATAAATAAACAACCACCAAAAAAACCTGGCTAATAGCATCTATAAATCGCTCAGAGCCCCGATATGCAAATGCAGCAGCCAGGCCAAAAGCAAATTGTGCGATAACCAAAGCTAATTGGAAATTCCTGCAGGCAATGGCAGGCCGAAAAGTGAAGGCAAAACCACAGGCAGCCACACAAAACAAAAAAAAGAAATACAATAAATACGAGTCTATATGTATGTAAATGCAGGCCAACTGCAGCATGAATCAAGTCCGGGAACGCAGCCGGATATATTTAACCATATAATACTATTGACATGCAGCGCTTAGAACCCTTGAACGATCGGCTGACGAAATGGCAGCCACAACGGCCATAAGTTGAAGACATTAATCTCCGCCTGTCTGCACATCTCGAGACCCGGCCAACCGTGGCAATGCCAATGGTTCCCCTCGAGCCACACACTCAACACTCGACACTCCACCTCCATGCTTCCATGGTGACAAGCCCACCACCGCGGTCTGGGTTCGGGCCTCCAGCTTAACCCAACATTGGGAATTCCCTTCTCTCTCGTTTGAGCAACCTTAACCCTGTCATATCAATATAATTCTTGAAGATACTTCGTATTGGGATTAAAAATACATTCTCGCCAGATGACTCAATCAGGCAAATCCGTTTTATTTATTCTTAATGTATGCTTTATGGCTGGTGATTAGCTTGGCTGGGAGACTTAATTATACGCACTATTTCCTGCTGATTTATGGCAGTGCAATGCATTTTGCAATCAACGAGGTTTCAATAAAGATTTTCCTTATGTTTTCAAGATGATTTCAAGTAACAAATTACTTGTAATAATGGGAAGTATGCTTAATAAATAAATAGAATGTTCAATAAATCATGCTAATTCTATGTTGTTGTGCAGAGTTTAGAGAATTTTAAAGTCTACTAAATAGTATTCATAAGAACATTAATTAATTTGCAAATTAAAATATGTATTTTAATTAAAACATATATTACTCTGATAAAAAAATAGGCCTCTTATGCGAAACAAGAGACAGTTCACCTGATCAGGGTTAACATATAACACGGTTTTAAGTTTTATGCTTGACCTTCGCACCGATCACAGAAACTGGACAAAAGGCGGCTTGCTGTTTGCCTGGCAACCTGGCAAACGGAAACTTTCCAGCGCTGCCCCCGTAGATTTCTATGCGAGTTCGTTGCCTAAGTCTTTTGTCTGAACCGAAGTCTAGACGAATTTATGAGGCGTGACCAGCAACATGACGCGCTTACTTTACAATAGAGTCATCAGCCCTGATCACAAGACCCAGCCTCCTATTCCCGATTTACCCGAGTCCCCACTCCCGAACTGTTATACTTAATGGGCGAGGAACCAGACTCAAAACTCGAAGAAAAAATTGCTAAAAATAACAAATGTGCCGCAATTACCAGCATAAAAAATAAGTTGCGAGGGGAAAAAATAGAATAGCCCACGCGACCCGACCGTCTCAAACAAGCTGAGAACGCCCCAGAGGAATAATTTGCGCTATAACTCGCCGTGTTCGCCTGTATGTTTGATGTGGGAAACACTCGAAATTACCAAAAATTTGCGGCTGTCGAAATAAGTAATAATAAAAATACAAAAAAAAAAAGAGACTCGAACAGAACAGCAGAAACAACAGTAGAACCCGGCACGGCACCCGGATTCATTATTTATGGCTCCCATTGTTGTTGATTTGCTTTTTTTCCTACCCCCTTTTTATTTTTGTTTCTTCATACATTTAATATTTATTGATTTCTCTGCTGGACACAAGACGCATTCATCACGTGCGTCATTTAACAGTTCAATTGATTTGAATAAAAGTGCTATTTATAGCGCCTGACTGCGGCCTGGAATTTAATTACCGAAGCGCCTTAGGGCCAAAAACTAAATTTCCCTGTAATCGCTGGCTGTGATTAGTCACTCGCCGATATTCTGGATGCAGAAATCGCTTTGATGCGGCTCGCTATTATCTAACCACATTTATTAGCGGGCTTTCTCTTTCCCCGGGAGTAGTCGGTCTCCGGGTATCTTTCGCCGGTCAACCGGTCGGTTTGCCTTCTAATTGGACGGCAGAAAACCGAAGCGGATATATAAACCGAAAGCATTCGGTACTTTCCAATTTATAACAAACAAAATTCCACATATTAAGTTCAAACCAAAAATCCGGTTCTATCCCAGCTCCGTTCTGTTCTGTTTGCATGTTTGCTTCTCTCCCCCAAACAATTTGTTACAATTTATTTTTGGCTATTAGGGACAATGCCAATTTTTGCACAATGCCTTTTTTCGTGCGCAATTCCCGTATTCTCGGCTGACAGTAATTTATGATATTAATTGGTAATTAATAATGTAAGGCATAGAGTAGTTGTGGGACCTCCTCTCGCATGACAAACGATGATTTGATGGGATTACTATCCCAAAGCCATCTCCTTTTTTGGCCTCCACCCCATTGCGCGCGATATGGGGAAACCGTCCGTCATAGCCATTCATTAATTAGGGCCTTTTGGCATTGTTCGTACACGGCGTACGCTTCTCTTTTTTTACGGCTTGTTAAACACAGTTTGAGAAACATTTTATTTAATTAATGAGCTACGAGAATTAACAACTAAACGGGGCGTATCAAATGTCTTTACTACTTTGGTGGTTTTTAAAATAAACTAGAGATGGTTTAGTTGGAATACAGATTTAGATAAAAGAACTCTAGAATATCAAAGAAAAGTGTTTTATATAATCATACATAGTCCAAAGTAATATTTTAGGTATTTCAACATAAAATTAAAATTAAAAAATATGATCTCCTTAGTTTTTAAACCTCCCTGCTTAAAAATTTCTACTTATTAGTTTAAATATCTAACAGCAATGTATTAAATACAACACAGCGTTGCCTTTTATCCTTCTCAAATTCCAAATACCGATATATTAAATTTCTATCACACCATCTCGTGTCACGCTCTCATCGCAAATACGAAATAATCACGGCGCGTGGCAAATAAAATACGCAAAATAACTTTAAAAGCGAAGACAACAAATTAGTTGCCAAATTAGTCGTAGCCATTAAGAAATTGCTTAGCACTTTACGAATTGGACAAAGCCCAGAGCTTGCCAAATCAACATAATATCTATAGAAACTATTTATTAAAACAGCCGCCACACTAATTTATGATCGTCTTTCCTAAGAACAAGTTCAAAAGTGGACA
This sequence comes from Drosophila watanabei, assembly GCA_008042575.1. Lineage (NCBI taxonomy): Eukaryota > Metazoa > Arthropoda > Insecta > Diptera > Drosophilidae > Drosophila > Drosophila watanabei. The sequence continues at coordinate 14,368 of VNJS01000855.1, forward strand.
GTAACAAAAAATATACAACGAAAATATATAAATTAATCAGATCATTGACCCAGAGAACTACTGAGAAATTCTGATCGGAGGCCACACCCTCCTCCTCTCGCTGAAATGGAGAGGTTTACCCAGAACCGTTAAAGTAAGTCCGGCGATGCGACACAAGAAATTCCACCGATCCAGATCCAGATCCAGTTCGGGAATCCAATAAATAAATTCAATTTAAATTCAGCTTAAAAGGTAGCCATAAAAGCGAGAAATTACCTTGGTTTATTTGCAGATGACCAAGCTGGTTTCATCCCGCCTTTGGCTTCATGAATGATCGATTTTTTTGGCTTTGGCTTGGCTTTCACTTACTAATTGGTATTTAACATAATAAAATATTTAAAAATTCAAGGGATTTTAGTTTTTTTTTTCATTTTAAATGCCGTACGAATTATATTTATTTGCTTGCATTAGTTTACTGGGTGGCTGGGAAGGATGAAAGATGTAGAGAACACACACATTTCGAATGTGCGGGAGAGTGAGAAGCGTGCGAAAACGAAAGTTGTACAAGTAAGGCTTAGAATGTTTAAACTAATTGAATTTGCACTTGGAAAAGTCCATCTCGGGATGCTGTTGCTTGAATCTGCAAGTGAGAGAATAAGAAATTGTTTAGAGTTCTGTAAAAGTACTAATACTACTTACTTCTCGAGTATATCCTGTTTCTTGCGATCGTCACTGGTGGGCAGACCCATCTCCTTCTGCCGCTGATCAAACATCATCTTCTCCACCATGCTGCGCGTCTCCCCATCCAAATCCGACAGCTTCGAGGGCTCCGGGTTGATCTTGCGCGTGGAAATCTCCGGATCGGTGGTGACCAAACGACTCCACCAGTTCATCTTGTTAATCTTCTCCAGTGTGATCATCACAGTCTTGCTATCTTGCAAGACCCACACGCACTCCTCCTGCTTCACCTCGCCGCACAGCTCGCCATCGATGATGGGCTCTTGACCTTTGAGACCCACCTTCAGGGACTTCCTACCGATATTGACCACCAGATCGCGGGCACGTAGAGCGAATGTCACGTTGAAGGGAATCTTGAGCTGCAGAGAGGAAAATTATGACAGAAATTAATAAAACAGAGGATTTAAATGAAGATAAGAATATGAATTTGAATAACTAAAAACTTTTAGAGATAAAAACTCTTACAATCTCTCTTTAAAATCCCACAATATTAACCCATTAAACCCCATCTTTGTTAGTTTTTTCTGCGTGTAATGCCAAAGCCATTCCGTTAATGACAATCAAACTGGAGTAGAGTGGATTATTCAGGGGGTTCTTCGTGTAATCAAGCTTGGAGTGGCAGGTCTCTTGTGATTAATGATCGGATGTGTACATCTACGGATGATTCTTTAGCCCCAGACTTTGCTTTGGTCATTGCACAACCTTGGCGAGCTAATAACGATCTCTCTCTATAAATAAATTCAAGCAACTGCAGGCAGGGGCACGTCTCCATACATATCACAGCTGCCAGATCTCTCTGCCTGCCCTTCACCAAGATCAACGGATCGCGATGCGAGTCTTCCTTTGTTCAAGGACCCCAAGTAGAACGGGAATTTAGTTCAGCTGCCAGTTCAAGGACGTACGTACAGCGGTTCTTGAGGTCCGGTTAAGGGTCCGAGCTCTGAGCTTGATGGAGGCGAAGATGTTGGGAATGTCGCTCAACAGGTTGCAGGTTGCCTAAAGAGGCGATGGAGTTATTTATGCGGCTTGCGGCTGCCTGGCCTGGCTTGGTATAGCTCGGCCTGGCCAAGTTCACAGCAATTACACTGGCGTCTAGAATTATATGCCACGGCTGGCCATTAATTATAAATCGCACGGATACATGCATACATTAACACCTTTCCCATTAGGTCGCAGCATAATTAAAGCCAGAGTTATTAGACAACTGGCTGTGCAATCAATTAGCGAGCGGCTCGAGCGGCAGAAACAATGAGAGGGGGTAAGGGTAAGCCCCTTTAATTTAAATCTCACGACGACGACGCCGCAGCAGCATCCGACCAAGGACGCTTTCCACAGCGACCACAGCTCACAGCTCACATCTCACAGTGGAGTCTGTGAGCTGGTCGTGTGGGCAGCCAGCCAAGGTGGCAGCCACTCCGAACTCCGCAACGATTCTTCTCCACGGAGACGGAGCAGCACGCGGCTTGTGTCAACAGAAGCTCAGCGCGATCACCGATCACGGATCACCGATCTTTCGGGGGCCCATGTGGGTGGCATCATCTTCATCATCGCCCAGCGATCGCCGTGACCAAAAAAAATGTGTCAAAAGCTGAAACTGAAGCGGATGTCAATTGGAAACGTTGAATTGTACGCGGATGTAAGACAGCCGCACAGAAATAGCACCAGAAAGAGTCAGAATCTTAAGTCTGCGAATACGTGGGCACTTGCGCTTGGCAACAGCAAAAAATAAAAGAACTTGGCACCATTTAGCTCCAGAAATGTGCGAATAATTTGAGCCAAATGGTCCAATTATTTTGCAAATTAATGAGTTCGAAATCGAATAGAACAAAGAACTAATTGAATTTGTTACCTTTCATATGAGGAAATATAAATTAATCATAGAAGTTATTTTAGAAATGGAATAAAAGGAAACATAACTGAGTGTAATTAATTAAAAGAGAATGTTGCACCATTTTTTATAAATAATTTGGTTCCTTTTTTATTAAATGCGAATTGAATTTGGATTTTAGATCTATTTTACCATCTCTTAATCAAAAAATACAAAGACAATTTATTATTAACTAATATGAATGTATGGATAAATAATGAAATTAATACTGGTTAAAACGATTTTGCAATGATTTTGGGACACCAAACTCCTAAATTAATTATTTTTTTAAGGACACCCATAAGTTCAATGCAGAAATTTGTATTTTTAATTCTCATCAAGTAAACATAAAATGAAAGCAAATTCCATCAAGGGTTTTACAATCGAAAAAGGCCTAAAATGTGAAGGTTTGACTGTGTTTTCTGAGGCTTGAATTTTTGAAAAGTTAATTAAGTAAATGTAGAGACAATGCCGGCGGCTTTCTCAAGGGACTCTAAGACCGACAAAAAAACCCATTCTGCATTTGCCGAAGGTTATGCAAATGGCAGCCAGACGCAAAGAACGCCATGCTCGAAACAAGGAAATTTACACAAATCAAAAATCGGCAGACAAGAGGGAGACTAGCACACACCTACGGCCATTAAGGCACCTCGACAGGTGGGACACACATGCAAATGCTGAAAAAAAACAATAGAGGCACGAAATGAAGCTGTGCCACCGCCACCAGCCAAAAAGTAAACACACAAAGCTGAAGAGTCACTGCCAGTCAAAGTCAGAGTTCGCCGCTATTGGGTTCAGAGAAGCGGCAGCAACAGCAAAGAAGGTGTCGTCGTGAATGAATTAATGAATAATAACAGATATTGATGGCTGCGACGACGGCATCAGGGAAAAAAGAAGAAAAAAAAAAAAACAGAAGAGACATACAAAATATCAAGCACGAGACATGGCACACTTATCCAGGTGAGAGCGCGGATTCGCAGACGGTTCGTCGTCAGACGGTGGGCGATTTTATGCAAATGCCGCGGGCTGGGCCAATGCTGAGATGCTGCACGTTAAATCGGCAACCAGTTAATCGATCATTCAAATCTCCAGAGATTTTCAAACTAATTTGCGCCCTCCCAACCCTCATCCACTCTCTCGCAATCGGCAAAGTGAAAGACATCTCTGTCTGCTGCCGTTTTAATCGCGCGATATTTTGTTATTGCTTCTGCCGCCGCCTGATTAATTCTATAAAACTTGAACAGCATTTCATTTTCTTTAAATATCTAGCCGAGTATAATTTATGCTAAAAGATGCGATCCGGTGCCAGGCACCACCAAAAAAAAATTTAAATAGGAAAAAAGAACGGCCCCAACAACAGCAACATTGTCTGTCGGTCGATCGTCTCCTCCGACCAAAAGTAGCGTAGAAACAACAAAACCAGCGTCCATTTAAACAAAATAGAAAAAGAAACAACAACAATCGATATAGCTCCGTTGATGGAGTCGAGTGCTTATAAGTGTGCGCCGAGTGTTTTGTATTCGATAATGTTATCAGCGAGCCAAAAAACAGCTGAGTCGCCCAAGGAACTGGGGGTTAGGGTACAGTAAAGGGTCTCAGATGGGAGACGAGGAAGCCTATTTTTTGAGATTTTATGGGAAAAAGTGATCATTTTACATTTAATAAATTTGCTATGTTTGATGATCATTTTATTAGCCAAAAAACAGGTGAATTACCCATAAAACTAAATGGCAGAGTGCAGTGTTGGTTCGAAAATGGGGACTTGGGAGCAAGACTTATGAGATGCTTTATAAGAGAAAACAAAATAACTTTAGGAATAATAAATTTATAGGATTTAATAATGTTATCAGAATAAAAACCAATAGCTAAGTTGTCTAAGAACCTGTGCAATCGTATTCTTTTAGATTTTTATATTTTTCATTAGAGTTAAGTATTATTTGTTACATTCTATATCAGGTTTCCCAAAAGAAACTAAGGTCATCGCACACTGATGGGCTAAAATTTTGAGATTCGGAGCCTAATTCTCCTAAATTTCCATCATATTTAAGTATAAAACTAGTTTGTTAAATAAGTTTCATATTCCAATGAATTATGCAACTAAAACCTCTTAGAAACCTATGAAATCGTCTACATATTATAAACTCCCTAAAAAATTTGAACAAATTTAAGAAAAATATATATTTAATAAACAAATTATAGTAAAACCCAATCCGTTCTCCCAATTGTTTCCCCATTTGCGATGTGCTACTGTATGCTCATTAAAAGCGGCTTAAACTTGACTTATTTGTGGCCAGAAGTGGAGTAGAGCCCCGAAACATCTCAAGACAGTGGGAGATGGAATCGAAATCGAGCGTGGCAAATGATTTGTTTTTTATTTGGATTTTGTATTCCTTTCCATTTAGAATTGTTTTGCCTTTAAATCTGATTAGAACGTTGCCACCAAAACTAGTTCCCATTGGGAACGGCGGGCGCTCAGCTCCGCATCGTCGCCGCACATACAATGAGCTCTCGAGTGGCTACAATAGAATCCGTATTGACATTTGCATGGTAAATGAGATTTGAGAGATCGATCTGGTAGCCATTTATTTATTTATTTGCGCCATAAGCGGATTACAAAACAAATTGTGTTTGAAAACTTTATCCGGTTAACCTAGTCAAACTTTTTTTTTTGGGGGATATCCCATATAATGATCATAGCTGTCCCTCTGTGCGACTTTAGTTTTTGTGAGAAACGAGATCTTTTCAAACTGAAACTGTCAACGTGAATGGTTTTTCCATAAATTAAATACAACCTAAAATTGTAAAGATGCTTCCAGAACACAGTAGTTTAATGGTAATTAAGCGTAGAACAAGATATTCAATCTTTGTATATTTTAAGCAAGTTTTTTTTTTTAACAACTTACTAATTTGGGTAATTTTGAGATAATTTGTGGATTTATGGTTTTTAGTGTGAATATTTAGGTATAGGTATAAAATATAGGTTTTCAAAAGAGTAGAGACTACTTAAATCACAAGGTAGTACCAATAAATTCTCAAAATAAAAGTATTCCCACCAAAGTTGAACTAGATTTCTTGGAAAACCAAAGCCAGAATAAATCAATGCTATTTCTGGAACTGCGTATGGTGACCTGATCTCAATAATAAAATATATGGTCGACCAGGAAACCGAACAAAATGGTTCTTAAGAGCGGCTAATTTACTGAAATGCTTTTGTCAGGTTGAATTCTTTGTTCACACTTCGTTTCAACACACAATATTAGACCCCACCAAAGTTGACTTTTGCCTTTGATTTATAGGTAGAAGCCCATTAAGAGGGATTTTATAAGCTAAACAGATGTGAAACGGACAAATAAAAGATCAGTTGCGTTCATATAACCCGCAATTAGAAGCTGTTCAAAGGCGGCAATATCATTTCAAGTATATATAGAACCAACGCGTAATTCTACGCTGTTACGTGATGAGATATCAATAAGACATTTATTTCGTGTTTCCGCTTGGCATCCACCGAGTGAGTCAAGCTCTCAGGAATTTCGCATGCTTTTTGGGCATTAAACAAGAGGGAACAGAGAAGAACGTTAGTTAGTTAGTTAGAATCTCCAAATCCCGCCCTGAAGGCAGCAAACCGATAAACTGTTTGCATACCCAAAACGTTTTCTATATGCGAAAATGAAGCTTTAATAGCGGCAATCAATGGAGATGGAGATGCTGTATGGAGCCCGCAGGCCTCTGAAAATAAGCGTGGCATACGTCAACGGATCTATCTGGGAATGGCTCCAAGGGATTTCCCCGTTTACCACGACTAAATTATCCATTCAACATTTTTTTTAATCCCAATTGTTGTCACCCAAAATGGAACAGAAATCGCTGGGCACGTAAGATCCATCGGCGTCACTGCCGCGACTATTTTGCATTCTTAATTATATGCATAAAAAAAACACACAAAACAACACATCTCCGTTTTGTTTGTCTTGAGTTTTAGTTTTTTGTGTGTGTGGTGAATGTTGTTGATTCTATTTGGGGGAATGTCTCGGATCGGTTCGGTTCGGTACGGTGCGGTACGATTCTCGCGATCTATAGCAAGTGTTTGGCCGTCATCCCATCTCCTCGAGTGGCCACGTCCCTCAATCTTTGCCACTTGAGAATCTCTTTCGGTTTTATTCAGCTTTTTTCCCCCTGTTAATGCGATTCGGAGTCCATTGCCACTGCTCTGGCACTCTGCTGCTCTGGTAACTGGCCGTGTCAGGTAATCTTTGTCAACTCCCCGCTGATTAAATCGGCCGCACTTCACCCATACCAAAAAACACCCGAGAATACCCCAAGTAGCAGAAAGAATAAATACACGAAAAAAAAAATACAGGCGGCAGGCCACTCACTTGTCTCACTTAAAAGGTGATAACAAGATGCTCGACAGGCGAAGCCACAAAAAATTGGAAACATTTGCTGGGCTCTGGCTCCGGCCAAAATGACAGATGGAGCTCTCCGATTTAAGCCCCAAAGCAAATAAATCTGTAATAGAAATGTTGGCAGTCTTTGCCTTGGCTGTTTGCTGAAGCAATTCTCAAAGGTTTAATGATATATTAATATGAGATCAGTGCTGGATTTTGGTTTGGAAAAAACAACTATCGAATCCGGGGCTAGGATCAGCCAGAAAAAAAACAAACAAATAACAATAATAATAAGACGTCTTTTGGGGATTTTCGGCAATTTGTTTAACAAATTCCTCCCAAGTGAAACGCAAACATCTTCGGATTATTCAAAAAACTATAATTTATTAATGGAAATCAGCTGCTAGCGGTGACTCACTGATAAAATGGGTATTTTCATATTGACTCAACGAAAGATTCGATTCGAAATCAATGCTTTCGAGCCAGAATTTTGTAAACATGTTTGCCATGATTTATATTATGTAGCCACTACAGAATGTAAAGGGAAACTTGATTTGGATTTGGCTCCGCAGATCATGTTTCAAATTTCATATTAATTAATCGATAAATTCCACTTTTTTGCATCTTCGATCGTGTGTGTTGATATAAGTCTTTTGTGTGGATCATTGACGTTAAATGCTTTCTTAGAATTTAAAATTAGCCAAAAATAGACTCGCCTAAAAGCCGAAATAACCATTTAAATAATGGCCATATTATTTATAAGACCATAAACCGTTGATTTAATAACGAAAGACTTATTAATCAAACATTAATGGGCCCTACTCCGGGTACTACACAGAATGGGCGGAGTAACCTGCGAGTGTGTAAGCTGGTCAAGGTTTGCCCTTAATTATGTTCAACATTAAATTAGAATTAGGGTTTTCCCGCAATCAAACTCCAATTTCTGGGCCGAAGCCGCCGAAACGGATCTAGAAAAGAGACGCCCACACCGGCACAAGACCACCAAGGGCCCTTCACTGAAGAGGCTCAGAAATACCCACAAAAAAAAGAGTAAGCAAAACCAATTGCAACTTAATGAGCAAAAAGGGCGGCCAAAAGAGCCAAGAAAAGAATGGCCCAAAGAAAGTAGGCAAATCCATCGATGAGCTGATCAAACCAAGCCGAGCAGTCCAGCAGTCCAAACATCAAAGCCGGCAAAGTCAGCCCCATCAAACATAATCGAGGCAAAGCAAAAGAATCGAGGGAGAAAAGTTGCCAATCTTTAAGAGCTGTATAAATAGATTCGAGTACAGTGGTCTCTGGGAACGTGGAAACCCTAAGTGGTATAAGAAGAAAGTGATTAATTGAAATTAATAGGTAAAAACCATTATAACATTATATGATTAAAAAGTAAATAAACAACGATAATAAAGATAAATAATAAATATAATATATAAGAAGAAAGTGATTAATTGAGTGAATTAATAGGTAAAAACCATTATTATAACATGATATAATTATAAAGTAAATAAACAACGAAAATAAATATAAATATATAAACGATATAGTATTAAGTCCAAGAATTTGCTTAATTATACTAGTTTCACGTAGTTTTTGTTTGAATTAGGTAAACATTTTGGAAACAAATAGATTTTATCTAGAAGTTTTCATAATATCCTATGGGTTTTTCTTATTTTGTGATGGAAGATAAATTGGAGATAGAAGTTGGATATACAGTTCAATCAGAGGAAGTCAAAGTCATGCATCATTATTTTTTGCTAAAGAGCTCAACGTTTAGAATTCCTAGTTAGGAATTTAAGTGCAAAGCAAGCAGAAAATGTAAAACTTCGGAGACATACGTCTTGAATTAACACGTTTCTAACATTAAACAATTTCTAACAAAACTTTAAATTACATTATACAGTTTCTGTTAGAAATAATAATAAATTAAAAAGATTAAATAGTTTAATTAATTACCTATAAACTCAACAAACCCCCTTATTTATTCCCCAAGAAATATACTATAACATCTTGCTCAGTAAATCCTTTCAAGTTTCATTGGTGAGTTTATTTATAAATCTTATCATTTGGCTGATAAGATTTATAAATAAACTCAACAATGACTCTAGCTAAACTAATAATAGACCTGACTATCATCTCCCAAACCCTATTTAAAGCATGAAATTAGCTTGAAAACCCCCTAAATAGAACCCTAAAACAAATCCCATACACGTCGACTGTAATTAGAATTGTGTATAATTTACGAGCAACTACTGTGGCAGTGGCAACTCACAAATTGAGAACCGTACAAATGTTATGACATGCGAAATCCGGCAAGAAAGCCAGCAAAAACAACAAACACTTACGCTCGCAAAAGGTTTGCGCATCGACGCCGACAGAGGCAGCGCCGCGACGCCGCTCAGGTAGGCAGAACTCAGGTGAGCCGAGCGACTTATCCGCTAAGCTCGCTTCAGTTCGATTCTTGAGGCCGTTTAGATCGGTTCTGTTTTCGGCGACACGCGCGCACACATCCGAGAAGAATTCTTCGCGACTGGCTGAGAGATACGATCGGAAGAATTTGCAAAAAAAAATAAGAAGAATCGGTGTCCCCAACAGCAGCCCGAACAGCTGAGTGTTTCGCGAGGAGCCGCAATTTGAATAAATTGAAATTAAAATTAAAATTCACTTTTAAGACGTGTGTGTCGTAAAAAGCCCAATTAAGAACCGAACCAGAACCAGAGACTGACAACCGGAGCGAGACTCTGAGTATAAATACTCCAGATTGTGATATACTTACTAATTACCTTAAATTGTGTGTGTGATAAATTGCTGTAATAATCAAACAAATCCCCCCGGGAGCCGAGCAACAAATTAACAAATTAACAAAGCCAACAAAAAACACAACAAAACAAAGCAACAAAAAAGTAAGTAAAGTAAAGTAAAGTAACAGACACAAAAATAAATATCGAGGGAAGAAAAAAAAATAAAAAACAAATCGAAAACTGGCCAATCAAGTTGAATCAAATAAAGAGTGATAAGACTTCCGCATGCCTAAATAATATTTACAATAAATAAAACGCAAGAAGCGGCGTCGAACAAATTTATTAACTTCTGTGCCCGTGTAAGACAAAAAGCACACAAAACACACAGAAAATCCGAACGAAATAATCAGCAGGCAGCGAAGTCAAACAAAAGACACAAACTCGAACTGCAACTTTTGTATTCCGGCAAATTGATTTTATAGAATCAAGAACAATTGATTGCCACAATTACGTCAAAGCCAAACAAACGGCAAACCGTCATTTCGAGAGAAAGGCCAAGATAAAAGCTTGCCCAGAAATAACTGTCGCAACAACAACCAATAGCCGAATTAATAATAAATAAATACAAATCAGGCTTTTAGCCAAACCAAGACCAGAGACCATAAATATCAAACAAGTTGCCAACAAGCCAAATGCAAAACAAAGACAACCCAAAGGCCCGGGCCCACAGACAACTGGAAAGTTCAGGTTTCTTAATTTTTTCGACACTTTTGTTGTATTTCTTCTGACGCTAGCAATGCCAAAAAGTGGCAGGAAGAAGGGAGAGCAGAGGCGGAGGAGCGAGGCGAGAACAGGGAAGACTTAGATGTGTTACCAAAAAAATACAAAAAAATACAGATATTGTAGAGCAGGCGGATGTACGAACTCGTGACATGATCACAAGGCTTCCAGGCGAAGGAGAGCCCGGTTTTACACTTACAGAATGTGCCGGACCTCGCCAATTTCATTTATATTAAAGTGTAATACTAAAAAAAGAGTAAAACAATTACAAAACAATGTTAAATCTTTAAAAATTAATGGGTGTATTAGCAGACTGTTGTTTAAAATTAATAATGCGAGAAGTAGCGTTACCAGTATGTTTGCTTGGTGCTAATTAGTTTCTAAATACTTTTTACTATTTACTGGAGGTGTGAGATAAACATATTTACTTGAGTAATTTTTGCAGAGAAAATATTTACAGTATTAAATATTACAGATATTGTAAGAAAAGGGTTAGAACTATAGAAAACAAAATTAAATAATATAAACTCAAAGTCAATTTAAAGAACTATGAATTCCTAACAATCCTCAAATCTAAATCTTTTAGAAATCTAAACTTTCGATCTAAATTTAAGCAAGTCCCCCAAAAGTAGCTTAAACTTTTCTGAATCTCTACTCTAGCACAGAAATAATCTCAAAACATTCACAGGTTTCTTCTTAAATATTTAAATAATAATTAAACACTTTACTATTTACCAAAAAACCCAACTAACAAACTCTTATTTCTTTCCTTACAGATGCAGGACTATTGGCACATTCCCCGCGCCTCACTGGCCTCCTCTTCGAGCTCGGCCATCAGTTCGGCCAGCTCCTCCAAGTCCTCGAACAAATCGCACTCGAATCCGCCCACTCTGAACCAACGCAGCCTGCCCAGCAACAGCAACATCATCAACAGTAGCAGCTCCTCGACAAGTGCCGCTGTGACGGCGGCAGCAGCGGCGGCAGTGCTGGCGGCAGCCAAGAGGGGATCGAGAAGCTCGCAGGGATCGAGCGACAGCAACAACAGCACGCGGGTGAGTAAGACGAGCCCACGCAGGCAGACTCCACTGGAGCAGCAGCAGCAGAAGCAGCATGACTCAATGGACATTCTCTTCTCTCAACAGAGCGCCGCTTCCGGCTCACTGCTGCTGACGGCAGCGAATCTGGAACGGTTCGCGGAGATCCACAAGAAGCAGGAGCGTCACAACAAGATGCTGATCCAGCCCTCCAGCAATCCGTCGTCGTCCAACTACAATGCGAATCTGGCGCTGGCATCTGGCAACGGCAAGGATGCAGTGATCGCCATCGATGGCCAGCAGCAGGCTGGCAATGCCGAGATGGATCCCAATTTGCAGTACATTAAAACCAAAGACCTGGACACCGTGTCCATTGCCAGCTCCATGCACTTCACAATGGTCAACGGTGAGGGCGGTCCGCCCAAGAAACCGAAGCGTGGCCTCTGCGATCGTGGACGCCAGGTCACCGTCTTGATTGTCAGCATGAGCACCATCTTCATGCTGCTCATCATGGGCATGGTTTATGCGCTGGAGAGTAAGTTTCTCAAACTAAACTGAATGTTTACAACTTTGTTTTAATAAATATTTTTTCCTTTCTTGCAGTGCGCGCCCGCGACATGCCCAAGAGCTAGTGTCCAATCCTGTCTGTCTAGCCCAATTAGTTTATTATTTATTGTATTGTCTTTGTCCCCCAATCATTATTATTATTAATATTATTATTGTTATCGTGTCGTCGTCTTGGCGCTAGTTGTGTAAGCTATTTATTAAACGATTGTGTTTGAATTGGAGGAGAAGGAGAAGAAGTCGAAGTCGGAGCCGAGTCAGGCGAAGCTGAAGGGAAATTTCGTTAGTATTAAGCGCCCTATGCTACGGAGACAGAGAAACATACGAGGAACTAGTAGATCTGTATCTGGATCTGGGATCGGATGATAGTAAATGCTGTATTTTCTGGTTTACCACCTAAGTTATTTATCCCTGTGATATGTTTAATAAAGTGAATTTTCTACATTGTACACGAAGGGGAAAAATGTGACTCACAAAAGCACCCGGATCGAGGGGTCAATAACATTTTGGGGGTTTCGCAGCTATGACCACAGCCTTAGCAACCAGCGATTGTTGAGTTTTAAGGGGAAAACCCAGCTCTTAGTGTTAAAACCAAGCACTATCATGAGGTTACTCATAAAGTTTAGCAAAGATTGCACAAAAATCTGCTTAATTCTTGCAGTAAAATATTTAAACGAATAATTTATGATTATTAGTCAACATTTTACAACCTAGCAACACTTTTAACCAATCTATAACCATGACAACACCTCACTGGGTCACTTTAGGTCGTTATAGGGTTCAAGGACCACCCTTAACTGGGACTCACCTCCACCTCCGGCAGCGTCTGTGTCCAATTGTATTTCTCCAAGTTGCAGCCGTTGCCAGCATTGGGCTGCAGCTTGCCCAGCTCGCCCTTTTCGGTCTCCTCATCCACGTTTTCAATGGGCTTGGAAATGTCATCGCGATTCGAGGCAGCCGGCTCTCCGCTAGCGCTATCCAGCAGCTGCTGTCGTTTTCTGGAGGGGAAACACAATGAGAATTCATTAATAATTTGTGGAAACATTAATTTTTAGCCTAATTATAAAGATTTCTGCGATTAAAAGCAAGTTAAAGTTGATAATTTTACAGTTTTTAGGTCAGAAATTCTGTTTTCTCAATAAATATTGCTAAAAATGCAACTTATAGTAACTTTTGGCAATATTTCTATATTAAGGTTGAGAGGTTACCCGTTAACAAACGCAGCAAGGTTTAATAATCAACTTTCAGTAAAAATCTTACTTGTTCTCCTCCTCCTTAATGATGGCAGCAGCCTCCTCATCGGTGATATCACATATTTTGTTATCGTCAATCTCCTTTTGGCGAGCCTCCCGCGCCGCGCGCTCCTTCTCCTCCTTGACCTTCTGGGCAGCTTCGCGCGACTTCACCTTCTCCTGGTGCGCGCTCATAGCCAGCTCGGATTCCTTTTTGAAGACGCCTAGCAGGAGATTCTCCCACTCGGCCTGCTTGGCGCCCGTGAAGAAGTCGGTCTTGCGGCGCAGGAAACTGGCCAGGGTGCCCAGAAACTGCGAACAAGAAACAATGATTAATTTGTTTGAATCTCCGGCACAAAGGAGTTGATTCTTTGTTGTCATTTTTACCTCGGGCACGCCACCGCGGTGCTTTTCGGCCACGGCCAGCAGAATATTGTCGTAGAGTCCTTCTTCGTTAGACATGCTGTAGCGTGTTTTGTACTTCTAGGAAATAAAATTCGGTCGATTTCTGGAAGATTCGAATACTTTTTTGTTTAATCTGAAAGTTTGCTGCCGGCACATGTGAATTAGGGATGTGAAAACGACGATTTCAAGTACTGATGACAGCTACTCCAGCCCTGAAAACTTCTATCGATATAGCCATTCATATCGATAGCAGGTTTCAGGGATGGAGTAAATATCGAGAAAGACGGCCAGCTCATGAAGAGAAATATACCAAAATGCTTTCAATTAGCTTTCGAGAGTGAACATCTTGTAACGGTATTTATTTAAAAGATTTATTTAGCACAATATTAATTATTTTTTTTATAAATAAGCTAATAAATACAGATTTAAAAGAAAATATATATTTACAAATTCAAAAGTTTACTAAGAGTAAATAATATGTTAAATGAATACAACAAACTTTCAGAACTCAAGCTTTCCCGTTTCTGCTCCACTCTTTTTCGCTCTCTTCTCTTTGGGGGATAGTTGCGATTTTCGTCCTATTCGCTCATTCTCTTTCGGTTTTTAAAAGGAATCGCACGCGGAAAACGCAGCAAATAAAATAAAATAAAATCCAAATCGAAGTTCAAGTGGAAGTGTGCTAAAAGCAAGTGGAAAAGTGAAAAACTTTCGAGTTCTCGGTTCTTGTGGAAAGCGCAAATTTCGGTATTCGGTGCATAGCGAAACGGTTTATCAGCAGAGTTCAAAGTAAATGAAAAAAAATACATGCGGAATTTCTATTCGTGGCTTAGAAAATTGTGATATGCAAATTACTTTACCCACACTTACACATACCCATGTGGCGTGCTTGATATGTATATTTACAAATAGTTGGGGAATAAGAAAAACGTAATACGGAAAAGAGATAAGGGTTCCGGGCTTTCTCACTCCTCTCCCTCTGGCTCCATCTCCCACACCATTTCCCGTAGGAGTTTCTCTGGAAAATCAATAAATTTTACATGGCGCACTAATACACTCACAAAAAGACAGGCAGGCGGGAGTACTGGAAGAAGGAGAGCAAGAGAGCAGGAAGAAGTAGGGAGAGCTTCAGCTCCCACACCACTGATTACAGTAGGGGGCATAAAATTAAGAGCCGTTTGAGCAAGTGATTTATGAACACATAAAAGTAAAGATAAATATAACAGTGTTTACTAGATTGTTTTATAAAGTGTTGGCAAATGTGTTATTTATGCAGTTAACGTAGTTAAAAACTTTTAGTGTCAAACCCTTGCGTTGTTAAAAGTTCATTAAACGAATAAGTGTTCCGGTTCTAAGTATTTCTGCTGTTCATTGTTTTGTGACTTATTTATGGTGGCGTGCACATTCGGAGTTTGCGTTGTGAACAATCTTAAAAATTAAGAAAACGTGTTAAATTGATGTCTAAATATGTGTTACAAAATAGTAGATTTTTATTTTTAAAGCACAAAATATTTTGCATTTTGTTTCATTTTTTAGTTTTTTGACTAAAAACCTTTTAATGTCAAACTATTTTGAATAGTTAAAAAAATATGGTTCAATTCATGTGACCTGCACTGTTAGAGCGCTGCTTTGCCGCCCTGCCGCAAGCCGCTCGTTCTTATTCTTGTTTTTGTTCCTGCCGCTGTGAAGTTCTCTTCTCGTTTGCTCTCCACCCCTTGTTTCTGCCTCTTTTCTTCGCTTCTGCTCGTTGACTATTTTATGGTCTGCGTTTCATTCGTGAATCTTGTTTCGCTATTTCCCGCCCCTTTTCGCCTCCTTCCAGCCCCTCATTGCTCTACTGCAGGCATGTGCGATGCAGACCAGATCTTCGCTCCGCTTTAAGGTCAGAGTAAGGTTAGCTCCGCACCGCGCTTCTCTACGCTTCTGTGCTTCGCTCTGAAGGGCCATGGCAGTGATTTCTTCTCCATTGCCAACCATCCATCTCCCTCTCGCCGGGAACAGTGGCGGCTGAAAAGCTGCGGCCAAGCGATTGCCGCAAATTGTTTTTCCTAATGGTCGCATCAAAATTAATGATAGCCACTGTGTGTTTGTATTTGTATAAGGAGCATCCTTTTTTGTTACACTGAGAATAGTAAGGTTGCGAAATATTTATTCGAAATAAACATCGTTATTTTCTTTTAAACCTTAGGAGGGATATATTTTTCCTGTAAAATTCTATTAACTTACCATCTTAAAAATGTTATTATTTTTAATTTTGGTTAAGCTTTAGGTTTTTATATAAACATACAAGTAAACTCCAAGAAGTAGGCAATTTATTTTAAATAAACATTCCAGTATCCTTTTAAAATGTAAATTTAAAACTAATTTTACCAATATTTATTTTTCGTGCAGTAGTCGGCAAATGTTTGCCTTACTGCGTCACTGCCCTTTGACATTTACACTTTCTCTCTGCGTGGGTGGCAGCTTCCGAGCTCGCTCTCTCGCCCACCCACTCTCTTTCTCTCATTCCTTTTCTCTGGGGCTTTGCTCTCCTGACATAACCGTTATGTAATCAGCACGGCATTTCCTAGTTTTCCGCAAAGAGAGAAAGGCTTTCGCAGTACAATTGCACTTCAATTTAAAGGATAACGTTCTTGCTATTGTTTTATTACCCATTTCGTCTGTGTTTGTGTGTGTGCTCAGGCACTTAGAAAGGATTGTGTGAAATTGAGTGAGCAAATAAGACACAATAGACACAGGACTTGAGAAGAGATTGTGCAAGATTTCTCGGAAAGTGTGAACTAAGCCCCCTCGTACAGCTAAGTGCGTTTAAAGGCCTCTTTAAGCTTATCACGGATTGCTGGAGATGAAAAAGAAAGCAACCGTGGAATGTCTCAACAATTTTCATATTAATGGTCATGCCTTCACAGCTCATTCCCTTATTACCCCCCTGTTGAAATCTGATATATTCTTGCGGTTGCGGTTGAAATAAGGTGGCGCCGCAAGTTTGGTTTAATGGTTCAGTGATTTTCCAAACGGAAAACTTTTCAATTGCGTCGCAGCCTCTAAATTGGGTGAGCAGCTAGGGAACAGCGGAGGGGATCGAAGCAAGTGCCCAAAGCAATTACGATAACATCGCATACTAGTATTCCCTTGAATAGGGTTCCTTAGTTTGAAGCTAAGAAAAACATATTTTTGATTTGATAAAAGCAAGTTAATTGTACTTTGGAAATTATCGTTTTTTTTAATATAAATTTATTAGATCTAAGGGTCAATGGTCGGTAGACTGAACTTTAGATTTAAATTGACAACCAAATTAAATAGCGAAAAAAAAACAAATTTTAAATATAATTAATACAAAAACCATGTACACAATCTTACCAGACTCATAAAAGCTTGATTGCATTAACTTCCTTCGTTTGACTTTTAATAATTAAGGTTATACCTTGATCGATTTTCCATCCTCAGGATTACGTATAGTTGGGTTGAGCGTTGATAAGCTCGGTCCCGAGGTCTATTACGGAAAAGATAAACAGAAGCAGCCAGAACAGAGAACTCGGGACTCAAGCCCCGATACCCTATCGGGTGAATCAGCTCCCCGCTTCAATTTACTTGCATTCTGTTTACATAACTCTGCCGGAACGGTGGAGAAGGGGCTCTGAAAGGGCCGTACAACCTACCCCAAAAGTGCAACCGATCCCAGCCAGATACGGTCATTGAAAACTAATGTAAATTGCGACGTTGCTTGTTTATTGACTGCAAACTGTAGTCGCCTCTTAATTGGAGAGATTCCGGGGGGCTGTGGAGAGTCGTCCGCACCTATGCCATAAATAGCAAACAGCTGCGATAATTTTCTTCGGGCAGACAGGAATTTATGGAGAAAATAAACAGGGGAACTTGAAGCTTTTCCAATATGTAATCATATTTTTATGTTATGTCTACTGCAAAGCCCTACGGAATTCAATATCTTAGCTTGAATAGTCTTGGAGATGTTATCGTAACTCATAAACAAAATTAAGGGGTTTATATATATCGAGCTCCCAAGAATATCTCTTATATTTACAGAGTTGTACGATATGTGTATTAATTGCACTCAAACTTATAGAATTTAAGAAGCGAGTGCTAATTGCTGATTTGTTAGCACTTCCCCGATATACATAGTACTCTGGGACCTTCAAGACTTCAAGTTTAATTAGTTACTTAAATACCAAGTCACTAATAAGCAGTACAGTAAGTTTCAAAACTTTAATAAAACCATATTGATCTTTGTCGTCCAATCAAAGTCAATGCAAGTTATCAGCCATTCGACTCATTTTTGTATTAGAGGGTTTACTGAACAAGGTTAATTATCAGCCCTCTTACAGCCCTGGCGACCACTGTAGGTGTAGATAAAAAAAGTTCGCATAATTGTAATTACTTCTACGTAATTCCGAAGCGCAATAAAAACACAAAACCGCAAGGCGTCCCGGGGTGAATCTCTAATTAAACAGTCGGCCAGGCGATAATGAAAACAAATTGTAACTATTTTTAAAGCAATTGAGAAGATCCCTATCGGAATTCCCCCCGTGGAATCGGGGCACAAACTTTGCACAGCTGACTCAAGTGCACAGGTTGGAGGCCATAAAGCAATAGGGGTACCAATAAAGTTGGTCCCGACCGACCGACCACCTGATAAGCCCCCAGCCGGGTCAGATAATGCGCATTAATAATGGCAATAGAACCGCCCCCCACCGATGGCTCCCCCCTCTAATTTCTGGCCTATATCGTATCGTAAATCGCTGGCACGAAAATTTTATAGCGACGGTGGCTACCGAGGTTGGGTTCTTTAGTGATTTGAGATTGGGACACGGAAGAAGGTTTTGCCTTGGCTAATGACTTTTCCATTGTACGGCGGTGATGTTCCAGAGCCTGGTACCCATTAGGACCTCCGATTATCCTCGATAATGGCCTCGCGACATGCCCCATCGTTATTCGCAAACTAACCACACGCAATGTTGTCGACGCATAATTTATTTATTTATTTCGGCTTCGGGGTTATTGAAACTTGTTGCCTGCGCTTGTTTACATTATAAATAAGTATATATCACAGGGGATAGATAGTATCTATAGATGCGCGCTGGCTCTCTGTAGATGTGGGCCACACGCGGCTGGCGCGTTTCGGACTTTGAGCCAACGCAATGGAGGTGCTGACTATATCTCTCTCCGTATCTGCCGGCCTCTTCTCCGATCCCCGATCTATTCTAATCTGGTAGTCTGCAGACTTGTTTGCCATATTGGATTGCTTTTTTTTCTCGTCTTGCTTTCCGCTCAAGTGGAAGTCTAAATATTTACGATGACTGCGAGGCCAGAGTCTGCGCTTTCAGGTCCCTGGAACACAGGGTGTCCCCTTTTCATAGTTTCCATAATTATCCGTATTAACTAAATGTCACAACGATACTTTGTAATTACCATTCGACACGTGATCAATAATTCCAATGGAATTTGTGTTCCGAACGGCATTGGGGCTATATATATAAGATATGTCTGATATATGTGTCTGTTTAGCTGGCATTATTCTTTACTCTGAAAATAGCATTCTATTGGTGTGACGCAGTTCGGAAAGTTATGCAAGGAGAACGGCGGAAAAGTGAAAGGAAATGACCATTTGTCAATCAAAATTAGAGATAGATTAGTATGAATGGTTTTTTTTTGTAGACAAAACTTATCAGTTTTTTAAAGTTTTTTGAGAAAGAAATGATTTATTCCAAAAGACTTCCATGGACATTATCATATCTCAAAATACGTATCCTTTTATCTTTATTTCAACACTTTTGTAGCCTTTGCTACCGCGAGCATAAATGTTTTATAAAAGTCATGATTATTAAGTTTTACAGCGGCTCTTTTGGCCATAAAAATGTGGCTAAAATTTATTTTTTATATCCTTACTTTTGCGACTTACCTTTTGGTATCTCAGGGAAGGTTAGGTCAAAACTTTTCCACTTAAACCCACTGATCAGATCATGCAATCTCTGATCCCCTGGTGGGCCATTGTCCCATTCCACATACGTCACATTTTCGCATTCCACAAGTCACACAACATGGGCCTTATCGGTCCGGGACGGGACTCTATTACGCATGCAACCAGAAATCGAACATGTGTATATTTATAGCCCACTCCTCTCAATCACGCATGCAAATCGTGAATAGCGCCTTATAGCACTGCTCCCCAATGGAACGCAATCTCGCCGTACGAAAGTAAAAAACCTTTCCCAATTCCCCCATAGGAAGGTTCAGTGTGCCATTGGAGTTTTCGTGCCTGCGTCGTGAATGAATCTTATCTGGTCTGGATGAATCGCCGGGGGCGACCGAGGTGCCGGCGGGGTATGCCAAAAGTTTATTAACTTAATAATAAAAAAAACGAAAATAAACCATAATGAAAGAGAATTTTGTCTTCCTCTTGCCGCTGCCTCAGTCGCAGACACTCGCCCGGCACATGTTAGACGCCTGATACCAGATACCAGAGAGCCAAAAAAAAAGAAATAAACATTTAGCAAACTTAAGAAATTCGGGGGTGTTTGAAATAGAGAGTGCCCCTTATAAACAAATATAAGTATTATAAAAAAATAACAAGGATAAATTGCTGTTAAAGCTCATTAATAAAGAACCTTTTTCCCAAACGAAGAACTGTTTCAAGGATTATATGTATCTGTGGAAAATATTCGTAGAAAAAATTGATACATATTAATATTATGAAACTTAGGCACTATATATATGATCAATATACCCCCAATACTCTTTATTACCAGGTAAATTCTTTGCAATAGAGTTTATTATTGCTCGACCAAATTTCGGCAATTATCGCGGCGAGGTGTAGCCGCGAACCGGTTCCATCTTCCGTGCTCCTCCTGAAATATCCCCCCGATGGGCGAGACGGCGAGAATGTGTCACCCGAATGGTTCGCCAAAGATTGCGATGTGACGTGGTAGCCCCCGGCCAGATAATTCCGATCGCTCTCTGGGACTTTGAACCAGCGCCAGCTCGGTCGATCGTCTGCGGAGCACAATAGAAAGTCTCTCTGATTAGATGGGAAATGATTTAATATGGGCAATGAAACCCATGAACTTGGAATCTAACTTACCTTTTCCCCTTATCGATTGATTTCCCCTTTTTTGATTGATTAGTTTATGTTGGTCTATTTAAACGAATCCCAATATATAAAGATTATTTTCTGGAAAGGAGTATTGTGCAAATTAAATTTAATCAAAAGCAAAGCGCAGTGGAAAATTTTCAAAATAAGAATTCCCAGCATCAACATGACTTTCTAATGGAAATTCTATTTTTAACGAAGCTCACAAAGAGCTGAAATGTATCTCAAATAAAATGTGTATTTTCAAATGCATTTTTTTTGGTCAAAAGTTGAAGGACCCCATAGAGAGATATGTAAATGAAAAAATAATATTCCATGTGTGACAGTGAATTATTATATTTACCCAATGTGTCAGGATGCCAAGATGGAGCAGCATCAGTAAATCGGCAAAAAGTATCTAAAATTATAATCCTAAGACAGCACAACACCGATTTAATGGCATCTTTGCTGTTGTTTTCGGATTGCTTCTGTTGAAAAAACGGAATACATTTTGTTGTTCATTTCGCATATTTCAAATTGTTATTGCTCAATCGTTTTTATTGTGTTGTATTCTTTTGTAATTCGCATTTTAAAGCATTTGTGTGGTGTTTTTCATGCCCGGCTGTGACGCCGTTTGATGGGTATATACACATATATTTATATTACATATATAAATCATTCCACAATTGCATTTGATAACGTTCGTTTAACGGTTCTAAATCACTGCCGTTCCTAGTTCGATAAAACAATGTAAATATGGGGCGATTTCGCTGCATTACGTGAGCGCACGCTTTTCAAGGTTCCACTTCTGGATGCAACGATTGTTCAACCAAACCGTCAATCAATTGAATCGATCGATCGATCGATCGATCGTCGTACTGTCTATTTAGAGAGCAATTTAGCAAAAACCCATTCAGGTGACGGAGGTGATCAGGGAGCGGGTTCGTGGGAGATCAAGACTACAGTTAAAAATTTTGTTATTTAATAAATTATTGTGCTTTAGTACATTTTTTATTTCGGAAACTATAGATCTATATACTTCAAGTTTCTTGAGCCAGACAGAGCGTGCAAGAAAAAGATCTTCATGTGCGTCCCAAAAAGCATTGATTTGTTGTTGAAAACTCGAAATCGCAGCGATGCGAGCCTTTTAGTAGAATTGCTATAGTTAATCTTTGCGGGTCGCTAGCTAAAATGGCATTTAAATTAATATGACGTATGAATATTAATTAAGTATTCCTTATAGAAGTGTCCCTGTGAATATTTTCATGATAAGCAGAATTGCATTACATGATACGGGTATTGAATCAGAATTGAATCAGGCGCCCGATTGCGGCGGCAACTGGTGGGGGAGAGAGATATAGAAACGATGTTGTTATAGCGCTATATATGAGAGAGTCCAAGTGTGGAGAGAAAATTGCGACGACCAGGAGAGAGAGTGATCATCTTGGGGCACGGGTTCTCGGGTTCTCGACTGCTCCAACGCTCCGTCGCCGCTCATTCGCTTGTGAGCAGCCGTCAGTGTCGCGTGTGCCAGCAGCGAGATAAATCAAAATAAATAGACAAAAATATCTAGCAGTGTACGTGTGTGTGTGTGTGTGTGAGTTGGGGGTGAAAATAGTGCAAATAACGCAAGCGAAACAAAATAACTGAATATCGTGCAAAAATCATTTTCAAGTGCATCAAGCTGCGGACCAAAACAAACCGGAAAAAATACTCGAAATCAAATTTAAAATTTAATTCTTTAATACAACTTATGTTTTTTACAGATAAACTGAACTGAAACTGTGCTAATTAAACAAGAAAGAACTGTTACCCTGTTAAAACTGTGAACGGTATTAACACGCTAAAAAAGACTAAAAAAAATATATATATATAAAGAAAACCGATTGAAAATCAAATTAGATCGCGAGAGACTTTCAGCAAGTGCAACGGTAACAACGTATAATGGCACCAACAATCACTGACAATTGCGAATTTGAATGTGCTACTGTCGAGGCGACAACAACAACAACGACGATCAGCGGCGATAATTTCGATAACCTCGATAACTCCGCCAGCAGCGGCATCGATAACATCGAACAATCGAATGAATTGCATTTGAGTGGCGAGCAGCAGGATCAGGATGTCCAGGAGCAGCAGCAGCAGCAGCAGCAGATGCCATGGGAGGCACCGGGCAAACAGGGGCTCTACGATCCCCAGAACGAGCACGAGGCCTGCGGAGTCGGTTTCATCGTGGCCATCGATGGCAAGCGCTCTCACAAGGTAAGAATTAAAAAGGAATTAAGGATCTATAAATAAGATGAACATCCAGTTATTTTATCAAATATTCATATAATAATTCTGATATTTTTCTACAAATTAATACATAAAATATTATTTACTTCACAAGAGAGTAATTTCATGGAGTTTTTAAAAAATCTATACATTTTAAAAAGATTAAACAAAAGTTATTTCAGTTCATATCTAAATACTTCTATAGAATTTTGGGCAATTTATAATTTAACCAGTTATTTAGACACTGATCCTACTAATCCTTGATATTCTTTTTCCATTCTTATTCAGATTCTACGTGATGCCCAGACCTTGTCAGAACGGATGAATCATCGCGGCGCCTGCGCCTGCGACAATGACACTGGCGATGGCGCTGGCGTCTTGGCTTCCATTCCTCACGGACTCTATGTCAAGGCTCTGTAAGTTCTACCGATAAGTGCCGTACATATGTACTCAAAATACATGCTATATATGCATGCTGCTTATTTATGCCGGTTCCCCTGGCGCCGTCGCCATTGATGAACGAACCGCTTACACGGGACCTGTCTGCGGGTTGGACCGAGTACCAGTGGAGACGCTGGGGGAATAGCGAGACGATATCGGTGCGATCTCGTGCGCGAAATACGAAAATAGCTCAAAGCTGCCGTGTCGCTTGTCGCTGTCTATCAGTTGAGATTTACTCTCTTAAAAAGGGTATAGTTCCTCTAGCTTGAAGCTTGTTCAGAAAGGATTTATAGCTGGGTTGAAAAGAAATTACTTAAATAAAATAAATATTTTAATTTTTATCTAGAAAAACACTGTAAGATAAAACGTTTAATTGGCTCAAAATTTGAGATATTTCTTAAAATGTTAATATACTTTACCATTGACAAAAACGTACTTGGTGACTTTGGCCACCTATAACTCTTAAATATGAAGTAGGAAGTAGGAAGTAGGCTAAATAAAATATATCACTGATAGGGTCCTTAAAAGCCTCAAGCATTAAATACCTTTAATTTATTTGTTGTCTTATTTTTTATTTCCTTTTTTTAATTTTTATTATTATATTTTGAAGAGTTGCTTTGTATTTGGAATTGTGATTTAAATGTTTAAGGTACAACCTTATTAATTTCAGTTCAGTTCATTCATTTTCTTTATAAGGATTTCGTTGGGTTTCTTCCCAGAGTCAGACCCACATTCTGACTTGACGGAATTTAACCACGTAACAGTTTCCAGTGAGATATATTGCTACTGACAACAATGTGTGAATGAGAATGCACTCATAATGTACATAAATTATTTATTAAACTAGACAGATGTTGTTATTGTTGCATGCATGGAAGGGCATTAAAATTTGCATTTACCTTTAACTTGAGGACTGGGCCACCCTTGATTGGCCAAATCTCAACGTACTGTGAAGACAGAAATCGAGCGAACGTCAAAAATAGTCTGTTGAAATGAGGCACATCCACAGATCCGCAAAGATATATCCTCACTGCGGTGAAGACCGAGACGCCGAGTCGTGGTGATGTACATACTTTTCGTATGTATGTACGATCCGAGAGTATTTGCTAAAACCTACAACATCTGCTCTCTGCACCCGACCGCTGATCGACAATTTCTGTTTTCTGTTTATTTTACTTATTTTGTCAGCATTTTGGCACGGTTCTTGTTTTCGTCACGCTTTGCCCAGAATCGGTATTTACATATATATACGCAAAGCGAACCTAGTATATATATTATATAGGCTATAAATGGGATAAAACGTTTTTTAGGGATGTAGCCAAAGTGGGTAGGGGGCACGGAGGCCACACATTTGCAGGCAATTACTTTACTCGAATTATTCCATTCCACAATATTATATTATATTATTTAGCTTGACAATGCGATATGGAAAAACACGGCAAGGTCCCCACTTGTACCCCCGCCCCCCACATTCGGTCCAGTGTCAAATGGGGTACCAGATGTGCATAGTAATGGGCTTTAGTCTGGTTAGAATCAGACAAGAGTCCAAGCGAAGAACAATTTGGGAATTTCACCAGCTGGATGGCACTTAACATTAATAAGTACTTAGCTTGGAAAGTTACTAGTAATGCCTGGGAAAAGGTCAGAATTATTTAACTAATTTAATAAGAGGTTTTTTCATAGATATAATAGAGGTATTTATTGACCCAATTTCCAGCAGAATTGGCAAGCTCTATTAATATTTTTAAAATAATAATAGATATAATAGAGGTATTTATTGACCCAATTTCCAGCAGAATTGGCAAGCTCTATTAATATTTTTAAAATAATAATAAAATCGAGCTAAAAAAAAAAATGCAAAATCATAGATTGCTTGACAAGTTTAATAGGGTTAATAGCTTTAAATCACTTAAATCAAAGTCAAACAAAGTAAAGATTTCAATGAATTTAGGTTCAATTACATTGACCTCTATTTAATATTTTATATCGGACTAAAACTATGTTACCAGGGAGATATTTATACATTTTTTGTTCAGTTTTTTTTTTTTTTATCAATAAAAGCTAATTCAAATGGCTTTTAGAATCAAATTGAAACAAAGAACCACTATTGATTTCCATCTTCCATAAAAGCCCCATGAAAAGCGTATTTCCCGAACGACATCTAATAAAAACGACACTGTTCAATAGATTTACAACTCAATGTGCTAATCAATGGCGCGAATTTGCAACTATTTGCTATGTAATTAGTGGCCCAGCTGTCAGAATCTATATACTATATGCACAATAGAGGCGATAGATGGATGTGCCAACTGACTGGTTGGGTGATTAAAACGCGTAATGTCGCGCGACAGATCATAAATCTAGTTTAATTAGCGTCTGGCCCGAGGGTTTAATTGATGTGTCCGAACATTTTTCGGGTGTTCCGGGAGAACCTCTTAAAAGGTTCTGGAGAGGAGCATGAGAATTGTGAAATACTTTGCATGCCCATCGTGGAGAGCATGAAATTCCCTCTAGACACGCACACGTGCCAAGTGACGGAGGAGAGCTGATTGCGATCTGAGAGCAACAAGTCGCCGGCACCGAATGCCAAGTTCAAGGACCGCCTCAAGTCTTGGACTAATTGCGAAATTATGGCAAAACACTTAGCCGGTCAGTCCGTCAGCCGTTCAGCGGATCGAGCGGAATGCTGCGACGTAGTAAGAACAAGCTTCTCGGTTACAGTACAAGCCCAGCTCAATTGCACAGCGAGAAAAGATTTTGTACTTGTTAATAATCTCAAAGAAAGATTTAATATTCTCAGAAACCTAAAAGAAATGTTTAATGTTCTCTGAACAGAAATTACTCATAAAGAGTTTGAAGAAATTTAATTATATATATTTTATTTAATTAAGAAGGTAACCATAAGATGAAGCATTTGGGAAGTATTTCTTTCTCTGTACAAATGCATGCCTGAATGGCAAGCAAAAACAGGTGGCAGTCAGACGATTTCAGCGGATCGGTGGGGTAAATGGGGTAGTTACAAGTTGTGACGGCTGGACCGCTGACAGCTTCTAGAGAGACGCTGATAAGGTGAGACTTGTGGATGAATGAACGACTGGAATAACTGAACCGGGCGAGTCGGATTCAATTGCAGTAAATGGAAACCTGACTGTGAGCGATTTAATGGCGCATTACTAGAGACATTTTAGGAGGGGAGAATGTATACAAGTAGTGCGACATAGCCGTGACCCAATCCAATCAAGAAAACGAGGGAGAATCCATTACGAGGAAGCTGGAAACGCTTAAATAATACATATTACAGAATATATTTCCACAACTCACCTTTTCTTACTTATTCCATTTCAGTGCCAAGCAGGGTGTAACCTTGCCGGACTTGGGTGACTATGCCACGGGCATCTTCTACCTGGATGAGGCCCAGCATGCTGCTGCCGAGAAGGAGTTCGATGAGCTGGCCAAGAGCCTCGGCTTGGAGGTGATTGCCTGGCGCACTGTGCCGGCCAATCAGGCAGCCATCGGCGTGGTGGCCCGCAAGTCGGAGCCTCTGTCGCGTCAGGTGTTTGTCCGTCGTCCCGAGGGCAGCGATGAGAAGACCTTCCAGCGGCAGGTGTTTGTCCTGCGGAAGAGGGCCAGCCACGAGCTGATCAAACCCGGTCGACGCTTCTACATCTGCTCGATGTCCGATCGCACCGTGGTGTACAAGGGTCTCTTCACCTCGGACCAGCTGTGGGAGTACTACACGGACCTCAAGAATCCCGAGTTCGAGACGTACATGGCCCTGGTCCACACGCGCTTCTCCACCAACACCTTCCCCAGCTGGGAACGGGCCCATCCACTCCGTGTGCTCGCCCACAACGGTGAGATCAACACTCTCCGGGGAAACGTTAACCTGATGAAGGCACGCGAGGGCGTGATGCAGTCGGATCTGTTCGGGGATCAGTTGAAGAAGCTCTATCCCGTGGTGGAGCCGAATCTCTCGGACTCGGGCAGCTTTGACTGCGTGCTCGAGTTCATCACCATGGCCAGCGAGCGGTCGCTGCCGGAGTCGGTGATGACCATGGTGCCGGAGGCATGGCAGAACGACAAGACGATGCCGCAGGAGAAGCGTGACTTCTACCAGTGGGCCGCCTGTGTGATGGAGCCCTGGGATGGTCCGGCTCTGATCAGTTTCACCGATGGCCGCTACATTGGCGCCGTACTCGATCGTAATGGACTGCGTCCCTCGCGCTTCTACGTGACCAAGGAGAACGTGCTGGTCATGGCCTCCGAGGTGGGCGTCTACGATGTGGATCCGTCGCAGGTCACTCTGAAGAGCCGCTTGAAGCCTGGCAGGATGTTGCTGGTGGACACCAAGGAGCAGAAGCTCATCCAGGACATTGAGCTGAAGGCCACGATCTCCAAGTCGAGGCCCCACTCTGAGTGGTTGCAGCAAAAGGTGAGTTATGTGGATTATTGAAAGATCATTTGGATTTGTTGGATACTAAATTATTGAGTATGGAAAGAAATAATATTAATTAAATCGTTTTTTATGTGAAATTATATTAAATTATTAATGAAAAGATTATAAATTGATTTTGAAGAATATTTATATATTTTAAATTTATTTCCTTTACATTTTATGACATTATGTGATATTTTCCTTTAATATATTCTTGGTTTCATTACGAAATCTCAAAAATGATAATTTTGATAATTGTAGATTAAATACAAATTATAACTGAAATTCCTTAAGTTATTGTGCTATAAAGTTGATCTTATTACTTTTTTAATACCAAATTGAATTTGTTTTTATGAAACTGTTTAAATATTCCTCACTCTTCATAAGAAAAATAAGTATTCAAACTCAATATCCAACAAATCCAACTATTCTACAACACAGATCAGTATCACTGGCTCGATTCCCACTACTAATCATCTCGAAAGACACTCAACTCATCTCCAGACACGAAATTTTGGCAAACAAAACAATCAAATTGAATAATCTAATAATATATATGTATCTGGTCTAAATTCGTCCATTCTCTCTCATGCTATCCCCTAATCTGAATCTCAAATATGTGTGTGTTTGTTGTGGGACTGATGCAGATGGTGAGTTAACAAACCCAGAGGTTGCCCTAGGTCCTCCACCCCAATAATTGAAGTAGTCCGTAGAGCTGCGTTTTGTTATTGCTTCCCCCGTTGCGTTCCATTTTGCATGCTCTTTGGTTGCTTTTGGCTTTTGCATCCTCTCGTGAATCCGCTTAATCAATCTCTTGTGCTCTTGAACAGATCACCCTGGACGAGATTCGCAATGCGAATGTGCTGAACACTCCGCAGGTGGATGAGCTGGCCAAGCTGCCCGCCTCCCAGAGGGGCATCTTCGATCCACGCCTCTCCCTGTTCGGTTACACTACGGAGACGGTCAACATGCTGCTCATTCCCATGTTTAAGAACAAGTAAGTGGTGTTAAGAGATGTCTTATTTATGTTACTAATCTTTATCCTAATCATCTGATTCTAGGAAGGAAGCCCTCGGCTCAATGGGCAACGATGCACCGCTGGCGTGCCTCTCGAACTTCCAGCCGATTCCGTACGAGTACTTCAAGCAGCTGTTCGCTCAGGTGACCAATCCGCCCATCGATCCATTCCGCGAGAAGGTGGTCATGTCGATGCAGTGCCCCCTCGGACCGGAGGCCAATCTGCTGCAGCCGTCGGCACAGCAGGTGCACCGCATCTGGCTGACCAATCCCATACTGAGCATTCCAGACACCCAGCTCCTCAAGCGGAACACGCACCGCGGCTGGCGGACCAAGGTCCTGGACAT
This sequence comes from Drosophila watanabei, assembly GCA_008042575.1. Classification (NCBI taxonomy): domain Eukaryota; kingdom Metazoa; phylum Arthropoda; class Insecta; order Diptera; family Drosophilidae; genus Drosophila; species Drosophila watanabei. The sequence goes on from VNJS01000855.1 coordinate 43,688, forward strand.
CACATTCCAGTACAACGACGGCGTCCAGGGCTACCTGGACTGCATCGATCGTGTGTGCCGCGAGGGCTATTCGGCGGCTCAGGCGGGTTACCAGCTGCTGGTGATCTCCGATCGTGGAGCAGGAATCGGTGGCAAGGTGGCCGTGTCCGCTCTGCTGGCACTGGGAGCTCTGCATCACCATCTGATCGAGACGCTGCAGCGCATGAAGGTGGGCATTGTGGTGGAGACGGCAGAGGCCCGTGAAGTGCACCACATCTGTGTGCTTCTCGGCTACGGAGCAGATGCTATCTGTCCGTATCTGGCCTTTGAATTGGCCCAGGCTCTGCGAGATGACGGAGTTATCGGACCGGAGGTTAGCGACAAGCAGATCTACGCAGCCTATGCCCAGGCCATTGACACGGGCATTGCCAAGGTGATGGCCAAGATGGGTATTAGCACTCTGCAGTCCTACAAGAGTGCCCAGATCTTCGAGGCTGTTGGATTGGGCACCGATCTCGTGACCAAGTGCTTCCGTGGAACCCAGAGCCGCATCGGTGGCGTTACCCTGGAGATTCTGGCCAAGGAAGGCCTGGAGCGCTATCAGCTAACCTATGGTAAGACCTCGCCGGACACTCGCATCCTGCGGAATCCGGGACAATACCACTGGCGTCACGGAGGCGAGGCCCACATCAACGAGCCCTCCTCCATTGGCAGCCTGCAGGAGGCGGCGGTCAACAAGAACCTCGATGCATTTGAGGCCTTCAAGAAGACCACGTTGGAGAGCGTGCGCCGGTGTGCACTGCGCGGACAGCTTGATTTCGTCACTGATCGCCAGAAGATCGATCTATCCGAGGTGGAGCCCGCCAGCGAGATTGTCAAGCGGTAGGTGGTACTGAAAGTCTCAAATCTGTATAGTATATTCACGTTATAACCTTACAGCTTCGCCACTGGCGCCATGAGCTTTGGCAGCATCTCCCTGGAGGCACATCAGACTCTATCCATTACCATGAATCGAATTGGCGGCAAGAGCAACACCGGCGAGGGTGGCGAGGATTCGGATCGTTATTTGAGTAAGTTCAAAGATAAATCATAAGGTGATTTCGTGTAATAACTCCACCTCTATCCCCTACAGATCAGGATCCCAATAATAGCCGCCGTTCGGCCATCAAGCAGGTGGCTTCCGGTCGCTTTGGCGTCACGGCCTCTTATCTTGCCAATGCCGATGATCTGCAGATCAAGATGGCCCAGGGAGCCAAGCCGGGCGAGGGTGGCGAGCTGCCGGGCTACAAGGTGACCAAGGATATTGCCAAGACCCGAAAGTCGGTGCCCGGAGTGGGTTTAATCTCCCCACCTCCGCATCACGACATCTATTCCATCGAGGATCTGGCCGAGCTGATCTACGACTTGAAGTGCTCCAATCCGAATGCGCGCATTAGTGTGAAGCTGGTGTCCGAAGTGGGCGTTGGTGTTGTGGCCTCCGGTGTAGCCAAGGTGCGTTGGGAGAGCAATCTTCCATTGATTACTCCTTTCAATAATCATAATCCTATTCCAGGGCAAAGCCGAGCATATCGTTATTTCGGGACATGATGGCGGAACCGGCGCTAGCTCATGGACAGGCATCAAGAATGCCGGATTACCCTGGGAGCTGGGCGTGGCCGAGACGCATCAGGTGCTGGTGCTGAACAATCTGCGATCACGGTAAGTTTCCGACCAGGAGAAAGCCGGCCTCAGAGCCATTCCCGCTCTCTCCTCTTGTGTTGTTACTAATCATGAACCGATACATTACCGAAGTGCCTGGTGGTTATCCAGATGACAGCGTTGGAAAACCTGTTCAGAACATGTATTCCCAAAATGCAGAGATCCATTGATCATCGGAAAGTTGTTGGGCTGATCCCCCGTAAACACAACCCCATTGAAACTCCTCCTCCGTACATGTGGCCAGTGGGCGGTGTGGGCAGGAGGACGATGACACGGCGGATGGGCGATGTTGGCGAATCTATACAGGCAGAAGATATTGAAAAAAGCCTGCTTAAGGAAGGAATCCAAATTAAATGGGGCCTCTGACTTCATTAATCTTGTGATCTAAACTGATCTGATGAAATGCGAAGGAGTTATTATGAAAAACGAGATGATTGACACTCCAAAATTACAAGGATTAACCCCTTAAAAGCAGAAAGAATCCAAGAGAAACTCAACTCACTGATTTCCATATCCTGAAGCGATGAAATCAAGGATCAATCTGTGATTTAAGCCACTTTCCCAGCCAGCAGATAAACGATACACGAAAAGATGGATCCAAAATCCACATTCCAACTCCAGTCCACTCGCTCTACTCCACTCCACTCACTTGCTCACTCGATCACGTTCGTCGCGCTGTGCTCCATTCGTAATTTCTTCTCATTACATTGAACTTTCGGCGTGCCTTGAGTTAGCTAACATTGCCTTCCTTTCTATGTCGTGTCTTCCCCCACTCTAAAACGGTCTGGATCTGGACTTGATGATGATGCTCCCTCCTGGATGGTTCTCCTACAGCGTGATTGTACAAGCCGATGGACAGCTGCGCACAGGATTCGATGTTGTGGTGGCGGCTTTATTGGGTGCCGATGAGTTTGGTTTCAGTACCGCTCCCTTGATAGTCATGGGTAAGTTAAGGAATGCTTGATTATAAAAATTAATCTAATATATACTTCTTTCCTAATTAAAGGCTGCACCATGATGCGCAAGTGTCACTTGAACACCTGTCCCGTGGGCATTGCCACCCAGGATCCAGTGCTGCGCAAGAAATTCACTGGCAAGCCAGAGCACGTGATTAACTTCTTCTTCATGCTGGCCGAGGATGTAAGGCTCTATAACTTAACTATCTTTAATTATTTTTACTCAACCGTTGCTTCCTTTTTAGATCCGCAAAATCATGGCCGGCCTGGGCATTCGCAAGTTCCAGGATCTGATTGGTCGCACCGATCTCCTGCGCATCGCTAGCCAGCGCGATGCCAAGGCCAGCAACTTGGACTTGAAGCTGCTCCTGCAGCCCGCATTGGAACTGCGTCCCGGCACCAATATTGTGGGTGGCTCGGTCAAGCAGGACTTCCAGCTGGAGAAGCGTGCGGACAACCAACTGATTGCCAAGGCTCAGCAGATCTTCAGTGGCGCCGACGACAATGTCACGGTCAAGATGCGCATCCATAACGAGGAGCGAGCCTTTGGTTCTACCCTCAGTTACCATATTGCATGGTGGGTTTCCATTTTTCTATACATTTTATGCAGATAATCCTTATATTCCTTTGCAGCAAATATGGTGAGGCTGGTCTGCCTGCTGGCAAGAGCATTGACATCTTCCTGGAGGGATCTGCCGGCCAGAGCTTCTGCGCCTTCTTGGCCCGCGGCGTTAACGTCACTCTGAAGGGCGATGCCAACGATTACGTGGGCAAGGGCCTGTGCGGTGGTAACGTGGTCATCACTCCACCGGACACTGCTCCCTTCGAGTCGCACCTAAACGTCATCGTGGGCAATGTCTGTCTGTATGGAGCCACCGAGGGAACTGCCTACTTCCGCGGCATCGCAGCCGAGCGCTTCTGCGTGCGCAACTCCGGAGTTACGGCTGTGGTGGAGGGTGTTGGCGACCACGGCTGCGAGTACATGACTGGAGGATTGGTGGTGATTCTGGGTCTCACCGGCCGTAACTTTGCTGCCGGCATGTCTGGTGGCATTGCCTACGTTTACGATATCGATGGCTCCTTCAAGCCCAAGGTGAATCCGGAGAGTGTGGAGCTGCTGCCGCTGGAGATTGGCAAGGATGTGCAGCTGGTGAAGCAACTGCTGGCTGACTTCATTGAGAAGACCGGTTCCAAGGTGGCCAAGGAGCTGCTCGATAACTGGGCCGAGGCACAGGCCAAGTTCGTCAAGGTCTTCCCCTACGAGTACCAGAAGGCTCTCAAGGATTTGGCCGAACAGGAGGCGGCTGAGCAGCCCCTGAAGTCATCCGCCATCGAAAATGGCAATGGCAAGCACGAGCCGCACATCAAGGACATCGAGGAGGCCATCCAGGACGTGGCTCTCGAGCAGAAGCGTGCCGACCGCGTGCTGGACAAGACCCGTGGCTTCGTCAAGTACAAGAGGGAATCAGCGCCCTACCGCGACGCCGGGGAGCGACAGAAGGACTGGGACGAGGTCTACAACTTCCCGCATGTGCGCAAGAACCTGAAGGTTCAGGCAGCTCGCTGCATGGAGTGCGGCGTTCCCTTCTGCCAGTCCAACTCCACGGGCTGCCCACTAGGCAACATCATTCCCAAGTGGAACGACCTCGTCTTCCACGGCGAGTGGCAGGAGGCGCTGCGCCAGCTGCTGCAGACCAACAACTTCCCGGAGTTCACCGGCCGCGTCTGTCCCGCTCCCTGCGAGGGCTCCTGTGTCCTGGGCATCTCCGAGCCGGCAGTGACGATCAAGAACATCGAATGCGCCATCATCGATCATGCCTTCGAGCAGGGCTGGATCAAGGCGGAGATTCCTGAAGTGCGCACCGGCAAGCGGGTGGCCATTGTGGGCTCTGGACCCTCGGGTCTGGCTGCCTCCCAGCAGCTGAACCGCGCCGGTCACTTTGTCACCGTCTTCGAGCGCAACGATCGCGTCGGCGGACTGCTGCAGTACGGCATTCCCACGATGAAGCTGTCCAAGGATGTGGTCAAGCGGCGAGTGGATCTGATGGCCGACGAGGGCATCGAGTTCCGCACCAATGTCCACGTGGGCAAGGACCTGAAGGCCGAGCAGCTGCTGCAGGAGTACGATGCGGTACTCCTGACCACGGGCTCCACTTGGCCCCGCGACCTGCCGCTGGCCAACCGTGACCTGAAGGGCATCCACTTCGCCATGGAGTTCCTGGAGGCGCAGCAAAAGAAGCAGCTGGGCGGAAAGCAGGACATCATCTCGGCCGCGGGCAAGGATGTCATCATTATCGGAGGTGGTGACACCGGTTGCGATTGCATTGCCACCTCGCTCCGTCAAGGTGCCAAGAGCATCACCACATTCGAAATTTTGCCGGAGCCGCCGCAGAAGCGCGCCGACGACAACCCCTGGCCACAGTGGCCGAAGGTCTTCCGTGTCGACTACGGCCACGAGGAGGTGAAGCTGAAGTGGGGCAAGGATCCGCGCCAGTACTGCACCACCACCAAGGAGTTTGTCGGCGAAAATGGCACCATCAAGGGCGTAAATACCGTCGAGGTGGAGTGGACCAAGACGGAGACGGGACAGTGGCGCATGGCAGAGGTGGCCGGCTCGGAGAAGTACTTCCCCGCCGACCTCATACTGCTGGCCATGGGCTTCCTGGGGCCGGAGAAGACGGTGCCCGGCGAACTGGGCCTGGAGCTTGATCCGCGTGGCAATGTGAAGGCCTGCAATGGACAGTATGGCACCTCCAACTCTAAGGTGTTTGCGGCGGGTGGTAAGTCTGGAGAACTAGCTATATTATAATGCAATGGAAAATATGTTATTGTCTTAAAGACAGGACACACTGAAATTTATCTCTTTTACTCACTTCCTTTTTCACTTCTTTTTTCACAGATTGCCGGCGTGGCCAGTCGCTGGTCGTGTGGGCCATCACCGAGGGTCGTCAGGCCGCTCGCCAGGTGGACTCCTATTTGACCGGTCGCCCCAGCGGGCTGCCAGGTCCGGGCGGCGTCATTGCGACGTCCTAAGCTGGAGAGCAGCAGAGCAGCGGCAGCAGTTAATGTCAAGTTTTGTGTGCGTGCATCGTCCTTAGCCTAGAGAGCGATATTCTTTACCGATTTGCAATTTGTGATTTTTATTTTCGCGATTTTAGTTTAGTTTACACACTAAAAAAGAAAAAGACTTGAGTTTTTTTACACACCAAAAACCAAAAACAAAACGAATTACGTTTCATTTACTTAGTTTTATTTTCATCGCAAAGCTGGCTGGGAACTGAATTGAGTTGATTGTGGTTCGTCGAGACGATGTGATGCCCTCCATAGGATGAAGCTGCGGCAGATGTCAATTAAGAGTGCAAGATGCTGAATGGAGTGAATCGAATACTTATATATATCTTAAAGGAAATCGAATATCCAACAAAAATCTAAGGACAATAACTAGAAATTTACCGTTTATCGTTAAACAAGAAAATATTTAGAAAATGCATTTTATTTCAATGTTGTTCGACTTGTGTTGCCTGTTCTCTGAAAACTATAAAATGTGACAAATTGGTATGCTGATCTCCACCCTCCTATATACATATACACATTATATAATGCGTATGTACAATATATATATGCAGGACAGACACAAATGTATTAAACTCTCGGCCAATATCGTAACGCATTTTTTTAGATGTTGTTTGTGTGTTTTGAACTGCATTCGACCGTTAACCGCAGAAGTACCTAAGTGGCTATTGTTAAAACAGAATGTGCTCTTCATGTGCAGTTATAGGTGTTGAATTCAACAAAGAATACCACTATTTATACAAAACAAATATACTTAACCCCAACTGTATACCCTTATACATACATACATCAACTATATATGAATATATTTATGTGCAAGCATTTGATGAAATAAATATTCAAACTATTACAAGGCATATTATTGATGTTTTTTATTATTAGTGGAAATAGTAAGGAAATGTAGATATAAACAAAAGTAGCGAGAATCATTTAAATTTCGAGCGTAAGATTCAGTGTTGCAAAGCAAACCTTTACAACGGTATCCGATACTTAAAGTTATCGATAGTTAAGGGTTGCAGCCCTGGTATGGTCAAAATAGGTTCGTTGTTTTTAAAAATTTTAAAACTTCTTTAATTCTTTAAATAAAGTGACAATAAAAAAAATACCTTCCCAGAGTAGATTAAAATATTAAAAAACCAATGGACCAGGAATATATATTCTCTGATGTCGCACGCGACATTTGTACGCATTCAAACTGATAAAGAACATGTTCCAAGACTATATTTTAATTTTACAAAAATTGAATTAGGTATCTCTATAATTGGTGTTAAGAACGATTTTGTAAAATTTTTCCTTTTTGAGAAATTTACCAAAATGTATGGAATTCGCACGCGACAAAAACAGAAGTCACTTTTTCAAATAACCGTTCAAACACTGATTTCAGCGAAGCCTGGCTGAATTAATTTTAATGTATTATAAATAATCTTGTCTTAAGTTTATTTTTAGTTTGACCCTAAAATATGAAGTAGTTTTTTTTAAGTTAAATTTTTATCGATGTCGCACGCGACACTTTGTTCCATCATACTTTGCATATTGTTTTTTAATATTTAAGTAAGTTAGAAGAGCCTATATCCGTTTTATTTCGACTATTTGCATTCTTCTTGTGATGTTAGGAAACCTCTGTTTGCCTCTGTTTTAGGTGTTTTTATGAAAACAAAATAAGCTCTTTTTTATGATGTTTTTCATTAAAATGATGAAAAAATGCATTTACGCGAAAATGCATGCGAATATTTCGAAATATTTTTTAGAATACGTTAATGGCTTTAAAATTTGATCTATTGGAACATTTCCATTACTAAGTTGACAAAAAAAATTAAGAGAACTTTTAATTTTTTGGCCGTGGTTGCTGACATAAAACTATGTTATTTGTTAAAAAAAATAAACTTAAGAATTTTATAAATGCCACCACTTCTTAAACTGTAATTCAAACACATTTAAGAGACCTTTTCAATTAATTGCAAATACTTTTATTATGCTGACAATTCTCACATACACTTGCCGTAGTTTCGTCTCTTAAATTCAATTAACCTCCCTCCATTTGATGTTGTAAACATTTTGAATCGTTAATACGTATGTATGTGCCTGTGTTGCGGTTCGAATTGAAAATTAGATAAATTTAAGAATTTTGGAATTATTTATTGGCTGCGTTGGCGCAGTATGTTAGTTTATCATTCATTCGTTTACATCGTTTATATTTAACATAAGAGAAACAGAATCCATCAGTATCATCAGTTGCTTCTGCACACTTAAGGGCTAGGGGCTAAAGGCTAAAGCATATATCTGCGAAATGAAAGTACAAAATACATATGGGAAAGGCTAGCAGGATGCCTAACTAAAGATCTAGCTCGCTCCGCCTGGATGCTTCCCGCAGACTTGCGTTTTCAGTTTTTGATTGTGGTCTACAAAATATACAGCATTTGTTGTATATCTTATTAATGTTATAAATAAATGTAAATTGCAAAGTGGCGTCCGCCCCGCCCCGGCTTTGCGTCTGACTTAAGCCTTAAATGTTTTTGTGAACTTAAGGTCTAAGAACTTAATTACCTGCTGCACTTGGCTGTGTGTGTGGTGTGTGTGAAAATGTACAAGGCAAAGAGCAATACAAAATTATCATCATTAAATTAAGATTACGAATTATGCGTAGAGTTTGTATGTAAAGTAAAAATGTACAATTGTTGCTATTTATATGAAATATATAAAACAAGCTAGCGCGTTCTTTCTCTCCTTCTTTCGTTCGTCCGCAAATGCCGCGTGTGTGTGTCATGCAAGATTGCCATAACTTTCGCCTACACATATCCTTGAGTCTCGAGTGTGATCGATGTGATTTTTTCTCCTGATCTTTGCATATTCACCAAAGTTTTTGGGTGCTTCAATTTTGTGCCACTCGGTCGCTTTTCCCATTTGGTCAGCGGGGGAAAAGCGACAGGTGCCCTGTGCTGAACTGGGCAAAAATAGTATCATCAACGCGTTGTCGTTCCGAAACGCGTTCACGAGACTACTTTTTAATGCCAGCAACTATAGTTTAGTTTTACTTTTAGGTTTCCTTTCATGTTCTCACGTATTCAAGTGCCATATAAATCTGGTTCCATATATGAGTATATAAATAGGTGTTATCATGACTGATTGTTATGGGTGAAGAGGGAAACGTTGCGTGCTTACAATTAGGTGAGGTCTGCTCGTAGGTGCACATATGACTATAGATATAGTATGATATAGCTTGCACTACCATAAGATCAATGACGTTCTAAAATCAAAGTAAATATACAAAGCATACAAAGGATAAAATGTCTCTCGGACTTGGCTTAGGTCAAAAATTTACAGCGTGTATGTGTGTGTGAAAAGGGGTTTTGTGTGTTCAGTGTGTGTGAGTGGTATGGCTGTCCTACAGAACGCAAAGTTATGACAAAAGTACACAAAATGAATCGAACATACGCTAGATTTGCCGAGTAGGTAACTTTTAAAACCTTAATCTTAAGCCTAAGCGTACAGCGTGCACTCGATATAGCTCGTGGGCACAAATCCCTCGTCCCAGCCATTTGAGTTGTTCGCCCGCCGCACCCGCGTCCATCCATCGCCCTGATCGATCTCAATCACCTGCAGCTCCTCGCCCTCGTTCATGGGTATGCTGCCCTCGCTGGAGGCTGTTTCAAAAGATTTTCAACATTAAAATATAAATTAAACTTCGCTTTTTTCCATGACTCACCTTCAAAGGGATACAGGGCTCGACATGTGCCCAGTGGATTCAGTGTCTCCACTTCCGTTTCGTAGTAGGTATCCTCGCCGATGGCATTCTCATTGGCGCTGCCCTGTCCAGAGCCGGGCAGCGATGTGTGCGAAGTGCCTAGGCCGCTTTCGGGACTGGCCGAACTGCTGGATTTCACCAATGGAAAAGGCAAAATGAAACGAAATATTTGAAGAAGTTGCAATTTTCACATTATTCAGTGTTCTCATGTTTGGTGTATATAGCAATCAAGAATCCAAAAGGTCAAAGATCAAACCAAAAAGAGCTTTACAGTTTAAGAGCTACAAATTAAAACTCAAAGCTAATTGTTATTTGCAATTTTGCAACTTTTGGGTATTTTTGTGGACTTTTCTGGCAGGTCATGCAAGTAAGAGTTGAACAGTTTTTCGACAGCTGACTAAAATTAGTTATGCTTGAAATTTGAATCCTAATCCTTTTAAATCCTTTTTGTACAATTTAAAACCCTCAACTGTTATTTGCAAGCTCTGCTTTTTGGGCTGTGTTATTTCTTTATATTGATAACTGGTCATTGTGAATGGGAAACCGAAAAGGAAGAGGAACCAACACCCGAAGAAAATGCCACACATACACCGCAAGGATAAGTGCAATGAGTGCGATTGTGATCAGATAAGTGAAATGTATAGTACAGAGATTAGATATGCCAAATCATAATGCTACGATAATGTATGTACGAGTATAATGTATATGTGGGTGCGGGATATATAGATATATATATAGTATAAACATTGAACGTAGACTTATGAGTGTACCCGTTATTGTTATTATTATGCCCATTTTGTATTTGCGCCACATTATCCACAGAACCTGACCTGCTTAAGCTGCCAGCGTCATCGGGCTGGTCGTCGCCATCTTCATGATGGTCATCGGCGCTGCCATTGGAATGTCTAAAAAGAATAATAGCAATAATTAGACTCTAAATTAACTTAAATCACAGCAGCAACTCACCTAGAGGTTCGGTGACCGTTCTGTAATTGATTTCGATTCGCCTGCGGACTACTGGTGGCCACCTGCGCCTGACTTGCCTTGTCCAGGTAGCCCTGGTACTTCTTCAGATCTAGTTTCAGCTTTTCCAGCTTGTGTTCCGACTCATTCAGTTGTCCCTCGACGGTCATGGGATTGCCCAGCGATGAGTTCGCCTCATAGACGATCTTCATCTTCATCAGGCCATCCCTAGCGTTCGTTTCCTGGGCGATCTTCTGCTGCAGCTCGGTGATTTTGGCCTGCAGCTTCTTTCTCCGCTGATTCGGTGGCAGATCGCTAAAGTCCTCCTTTTGCCCGTCCGCAGTCAGGGAGTTCTGTGTGCAATCAACATAAGGATTAGGTTATAATATAAAACAAGTGGATATAATGATATATTTTTAGAGCGAATGCAATGAGTAATACAATACAATACAAATAAGGTCTATAGAAAAAACGAGGACAACACGATTTATACAGCAAGACGACATCCACAATAATAGGAAAGTTGTAGCAAAAACCCTTATAATACCAAGATGAGTAACGCTGGCTCCACGTTCTTTGGAAATTTACTTCAGAAAAATTGTTTACATATGACCATTGCAACGGCGTTATGCATCATGTTATTACAAAGTTTTTACTTGCACGCAGTGAGTGAAAGTAATTAAAAATTTATAAACAAAAATCAACATATAAACGAAAGGGAAACAATAAATGCAAATATTCTGATAATCCAATGACCCGCTTTCGATATCAATCACTAAAACCCGTTTCCGACATCAACAGGCCATTAAAAAATACCATGAAGAAAAGTTATGGAAATGGAACGTAAGGGAAAATAACGAAGGCGATAAAGGCAGGCGGCATTCAATCATGCGGAGGGATTTTCGAAACACAAAAAAAAAAAAAAACTCAACTGAAAGTCAATCATAAAGTAAAAGATTTAGTGATAAATGTGTGAGTGTGCGGCGTCTGCTACTTGGTTATTTTCTTAAACATTTAATTATATTTAATAGGTTGTGTTATTTTTAGAACTTGACTTGACTTAAACTATAGCCAAGAATATGCCGATCGTTCAGGCGTTTAAAGTGAAAGTGGTGGTGACCCAGAGGCTGTTAATTATAATTAATGGAAACGATATAATGCTTTTGCTAGTGATGGTTAGATTCGTATTTAGCTGCATTGTGATTAGTAGATAGCGAGATAGTGGTATTTAGGGGCTATGGTTTAGGCTAGGCTTAGTTACGAGTTAGATTTAGAGTTAGGAGAGAGAGCTGAGAGAGATTCATCATACCTTCATGGTGATACAGGCTTCAATTATCTGCCGTTGCTATTGGCAGCGAATTGTTTTTAGTAATTGCATTTTATTTAAATTGTATCACATGTTTGTGGTGTTGTGTTTGTGTTTGTGTTCGTGTGAGTTTAAGCATTTCATTTCAATCATTTCAAAAACCGAATGGCAGCGCAACAAATATGTGTACAGAGGTAGAAATCAAGAGTTAATTCAATTAATATTTGCAGTTTATAGAAGAAGCTTGGATTTGGGATTTCGCTTGGGGTGTTTCGTGAGGGGGAACTCAAAAAAGCAAAGCCAAGTATTAGTAATTGAGGGACACACAAAACATGGCAATATGCAGTAATATGTAGTATGTGCAAAGACAACACAATGCATTATGTTGTCTTTGATCAGAGAATGTAAATGGTGAGACGATGTAAGTATGTTTATAGCACGGACGGGAATCACGAAAACGAGGCCTGGGACACTTGGTACTTACGGCAACACAGACATCACCATGGTCCAAGTTTAAATAAATAAATGGATACCGACAGATTCGATCAAATCAATATAAAGATATAGAAATAGAACGGAAAAGAGAGAAGACTGGATGAGTAAACCATAAGGAAGGAGACACAAACCATAACCGAGACCTACGACTTATCGATACGAACGAACACACGAAACTTAACAACTAATCAAGAAGCGGCTCAACTCAAGAGGCTTGTGCAGAGAATAGAACGGAGAAGGCACACGTGAGGAGAACTGAAAACTCTGGACGTTATAGTTTGAGAGATTGAGAGAGTCAGGCAGTGGAAAAGGTCACCCCACCGATGAACCCCCAGTAGCGGACGTGAGCTCCCTGCCTCACCTTGGTGCTGCCGAATATGTTGAAGATGCCCACTCGCTTCTTCAGCTTGTTGGCACCCATCGTGCCCTTCATCGTCAGGTGGTTCGATATCGAGTTGCTGTAGTGCGATTCCTGCACGGCATCCGGGTCGAGCTTGGACAGATCCTCGAAGGGTATGTCCCGTGGTGGCGTGAAGCCCGATTGGTATCTGTAAGGAAACAGGTTACAATGAGCAAAAGTAAAGAATAATAAATTTAAAATCAAGTAAAAACCTTTCTATGACTTTGAAGGAATCCTCCTTCTCGTTGATGGACTCGCCGGCCTTGACAATGCCCTCCATACAGCGGGCAATGATGGGCGCCACCGAGGACTCCACCTCCGCTGCCCCAATGATGAACTCTCGAATGCCGCGCGTCCGCTTCTCGTCCAGCTCCTGCAGCCGATTTAGAACGGCGGGCAGGAGGATGCTGTAGTGCTGCTGCTGCAGGTTGTTCGTCTTTTGCAGCTGGTTGGCATACTCGTTCTTGGCGTCGTCCGACTGCTGGATCTTCGCCGTCATCACGTTCTTGTAGCGTTCCACCTCGGCACGACTGAGATTAAGGTCCATGTCTGCTCGCTTGTAGCTGTCCACGGCCTTCTCCGAGTCCCGGTAGGCCTTCTCGTAGTTCCGCTTGGCCCGGTCCAGCGAGGAGAGCTGTGTGGTGAGGTTCTGTTGCAGCATTGCACCATCGCTAAGGCATTTCTGTAAGAAAATTTACATGGTATCCAAATTAGTAAGCCGTTCATCATGGGCTTAACCCACGCACTCACCTTGCGATCTTCACGCAGCGTCTTGGAGAGGAGCGTCACTGCTTGGATGACCTGGAGCTGCAGGGACTCGGAGACGACTTCGCGCTGTCCCGCCAGGTCGCCCACCTCCTTGAGCAGATTGCGAAAGGCCTGCATCGATGTGTATCTGTAAAAGTAAGTAATAGGAGCATGTGAATCAGTTCGACCTACGCGCCAATTGGCGACCGAGGAAGACCGCATATTTTGTGCACAGGGAGAAACTTCCAACACATATTAATTATTTATTTAATCTGAGTTATTATCAGGGTTGGTTTATATATCATCTCCATATAGGCAGCTTTGTGACAACCAGTTAACACCTTGATTATTTTTATTGACTTATTTCTTCCTGTGCAAAAAAATATAGCCAAGTTTATAAGCCTCAGTCACTCCATAGTCCATATGGAGCTCTCTGGATTGACAGGGCTAGACACGCGCTGTGGAACGCCCACGCAGCTCTGGACTTTGTCCATCATCGCCGTCGTCGTCGTTGGCCGCCAGAATGGGCACTCAATATGGCCGAGGAAGGGGCATGAATTTATGGATTTTACAACTGAATATGGCAAAAGCGCTTGGCATTTCATTACCAAGTTTTCCACTTGGCTCTGCCTCTTCATTGTCATGTTACACACATGCCACAGTCGCATTTACAGTCACATCCCAATTCACAATTCACAGTCCGGAGATCTATTTGCGGGTCATGATGTCAGAGTCAGTCCAAGTGCCAGATTTGCATGGCGTGTAATTAAAAAAAACTGAGATTTCCAGACCTCACACACATTCACGTCCGTGGAGTGAACTACTTGAGGCCAAGCCCCAAGTGGATTTTCCCCGGGCAAATTGAATGGCACAGAGCACGCATAATTAGAGCTAGAGTCAACCCAAATGAGATTATATCCCACAGCCCAACCCGAACGGCAACCACTTAGCACTTTGCCAAACAAATATGGCAAACAAAGTGCAGCAAATTACGGATAATTTTCCAAAACATTTAACAACACGAAGAAGGTAAGGTAAAAAACTAAAGATTATATATATGTTTTCTATTCGGTTAATGCTTACTCATTGTCTTCCTCCTCCTTCTTTTTGGGCTGATAGTTTTTTACGAGGCGCCTGCAAGAGAAAGAAACGAAAGGTAAAATCCATATCATGGCATTAGTGAAACTTTGTTTTTACATAGCCAAGTATACTAAGAAATAATAATAATATAATAATAATAGTCTGCCGCAGCAGAAGCAACATATTTGCATTAACACGAGACTTTTCATTTCGCGATTGCGATTGCCAAGGCGGAGCACGCAAAAGATTTCACTGCGCCGCGCATATTAAATACAGTTTTTCCTTACAGTTTCATGCGGCTGCTTTGTGGTCTAGTTGCTACTCTTACTCGGTATCTATGTAGCTCTCTGGCTCGAACCCGAACTAGCAACGATCTCATCCAGCAGCCTCTGGGTAAGTAGAGATACACTGGGAGAACGATCGGAATTTGTAAACTTTGTTTGATATTTATATAAAAGAAATTCCGGGATTCTTGGTGGATTGGAAAAAAATATGAGCTTTGACCAAAATGTAAGTTTTTAAATGATATATTTAAATGTATTTACTTCAATATTAATATTTATACTTTTGTTATATCAAACTTTGTTTACGTAAAATCTAGAAATTAGCTTTTATCATATCTTTTTAAACAAAGAAATTAATTGTCGTATAAATAATTTAATTCGAAATTAAAACCATTTAACAGAAAAGTTTCCTTATGCTGACTGGTATTAGTATTAAATCTTTAAAGGTTAAAAAAAGTATACATAAGTTAAGAATCCCAAGACAACAAGTTTTGGTCTTTTCACGGTCGCCATGTAGAAATGAAGATCATTAACTACTACATAGGTGTAATTATAAGTCTCAATTTCTCTTTCCAGTGTACAACTGCAACTAAGGCCGTGTCAGACAACGTTAGACGCGTAATGATAAAGTCATTAAAACGAGTCAAGACGGTAGCAGCTCCCAGCCATATCAGGGGCCACAGTTCAGTCCCACCACGAGCAGAAGAAGAAGCAGTAGAAACCACTACAGAGCGGAGTCATCAAGCCAAGCAGCGACTCATTGTGGGAACATTGGTGGCAGGCAGTGGGAAACCGATTCCCCCACGATCTGGCAACCGGACGAACGGACCGAACAACACCTTGACGGCAACATAATCTTTGCTTAAATTAAACAATTATGACGGAACTATGATGGACAGAATGGAACGGGACGGGACAACCCACGCAGACATTGGCGCGACGTTGGGCAATCGACTGGGTAACTCAAGCCTAATCCCATTAGCTCCCCACATGTCCAGTGCGCTTGGGCAGGGGTAGAGCTGTAGCTGGGAATCGGATTCGGGCACGGAGGCAGTCGCGTGTCAATTGCGTGGGGCAGGTCGTGGTCAGCACTCGGGTGTCACTCAATTTAGTGCAATTTATGGGATAGCCAAGGGTTGGCGCTGCTCGTGTCTGTCTCTCTCCACGAGGTGTGGCTCCACTTTAAACCGAAAATTCCTGGGGTCCATAAAAGTAAAAAAATATCAAGCGTAATTGAAATGCGCCACAAGAGTATAATGCACACACAATTAGCTATTTACGATTATTATTGTTTATGGCGCGTTGTCGTTCTGTCGTCGCCCGGCGAAGGTCGCTTAAGACAAAGGCT
Source organism: Drosophila watanabei (assembly GCA_008042575.1). NCBI lineage: Eukaryota > Metazoa > Arthropoda > Insecta > Diptera > Drosophilidae > Drosophila > Drosophila watanabei. Next base: position 59,758 of record VNJS01000855.1, read on the forward strand.
TGAATTAAATAATACACGAAGCCTACACGATTGTTTTATATTTTTTATTATTTTTATATCTTGGCCAGGAACGGAGCCTGGTCAGTCGGGCAATCAGGCAATCACTTCCACAAGTGGACGACCTTGTGCTTATTACTTGGGAGCTGCTTTTTGCCTTAACATTTACATTAGCAGCGAGAACATTATTTTGGCAGCTGCAAAAGCCACAAAGCATGCCACAAATGGGTGAGGCCTGTTGCAACTGGCTAAATAAATGCCTAATACAAAATATTTATATTTAATTGGCGATTTGTTAAGGCCAAATACGGAGGCGCCAATCGGTCAGGCACTTAGCAATACCTTAAAAGCATTTTTCGAAATTATTGAAGGTAATCCTTGGAAATTGATATTGATACTTTATTAATTTAAATTAAATAAATCGCTTTTGAATTTAAATATACTTGTTTGGGTACTTCATTTATAAATAAATGTATTTTTACTATTTACGTTCAGTTGGTTTTTTTTTTTTAAATAATACAGCGGATTTTTGAGTTGATTAAAAAGTTTGTCACAATATTTTGCATTTATCTTCTAGAAGCGTTTTAAAATGCATAGAATACTTATTTATATATCTTTTTCCACTATTTAAATTGGTTTATAATACTTCTGTTTTATATATTTATATTCTTATGATTTATCAACCCAGACTCACCTTAATTTGCCGGCATATTCCGTTTCTATGGCCACACGATCGCGTAAGAAGTTGGCATACTTGTCCAAAGCATCGATGCCTCTGTTTGTGTGTATCGCAATATTATCGTTCTGATCCTGAAATTATATAAAACAGACACATGGAATAGATTAGAAAGAGCCACAGAAAAATAATACTCAATGCCTCTTGACATTGAGCCAACACAAATGCGTGGATCGCGAACG
>VNJS01000870.1:0-15934 GCA_008042575.1 Drosophila watanabei
CGCTCGTTTCTAAGGCGGAAGTTCAAAAGTTCTCGATAGAGTGGTGCCAATTTTAATTTTAAATTGTAGTTTAAACTTGATGCGAGAGGGCGCAAGCAGGTTCCGCTTGATTAACAAATTATATGCAAATGTATTTTCCATGTTTGCTTGTGCCAGGCAGCGGCGGCACACCGATGAAAATAATATTAGTTTCTCTGCTCTGGCTGAGCCGGCCGGTTTATTTATTTATTTTTATTGTTTTAAATAAACTAGCGCCAGATGTCCAGGGTAGCCACGCTTTCCGTGGCTCCTCTGCTTAATTGCAAGGTCATTGGGGGGATCGAAAACAAAAAAAAAAAACAAAGAATAAAAAACCTACACAAACAATTAAGTTGGCAGCGGTTCGTTCTCGAATCTAGCTAGACGGCTTTTCAATTGCTTTCTCGGAGATACGAGATACGGATAACGAAATTCAGATACACACGAGAGACACCTACGCCGGCAGATGCAAGTGGACCAAACCAGGACAGTGGCCGAGGAGGCGGAGGAGGAGGAGGAGCCACTGCAGCAGCACTCAAGGAAGACGAACAGGTTGCCAGTGAGTGCGGAGACGTGGCCTTAACCCTGCCTGCGTGGCACTTTTTTATCCGCTTATCCATTTGTCCGCTCAAAGGTCAATTTGTGGGAGAAGCGTTTGTAAAACAACAGATATTTTATTTATTTATAATCTGCCCCCGTCGCTCTCTCTCTCATTGTGCTTTGAAAAAAAGTGCTTACAATTTGAGAAATTTGAAAAAACTTTTTGAGCATATTAACTATGATAAACTTTTTCTAAGATCAATATTTCATTTATATATTCTTCACCTAGCAACTGTTTCTCCTATCACTTTTAATGTATCTAAAAGGCAACTGACCCAAAAAATATAACGAAAAGATTATCTTGGCGTAGAAGTAATGGATTTTCTCGTCGCTAGTAAGTGTTGTTATTCCGTCGAGTCGAAAAAGAGTTGACTCGTTAACTTTAACAATGAAAACGGTAGAATGCAAATGGGAATTTCCGGCTAAAAACATAAAAAGTTCTTTAAAATGTTTTTTTTTTTTATTATTTACATTAACAAATATTCCAATTGAACAAATTTGAAAGACTTTAGCATATTCTAAAACAATTTTCGAAATATTTCAGTGCATATTCGCGCAAACGCGATTTTTCATGATATTTTTTATGAAAATCTTCAAAAAAATGGTCTGTTTTCTTTTGATATAAATCTTCTAAAAAAAAGCAAAATGCTTCGACGTTTGTTTTCTAATATCACTAGAAGAATGCAAAGATTTCAAATAATAATAATAATAATATAATAATAATGTTATAATAATAATAATGATAATAATAATAATAATAATATGCTCTTCTAATTTACTTTAATATAAATCCCAAATAAGGTGCTGTAACAAATAAAATAATTATTTATAATTCAATATAATCCCTCAAAATGGAAAACTTTATTATTTTATTGTCATTAAAAATTGTTTTCTTTTAAATTATTCGCCATACTTTGCAGACTTTTGAAATTTTCCAGATGAAGTAAAATCTGACTTTTGTTTCCGGTAGTGTTTTTTGAAATGTTTTCAACATGACAAGTCCTACAATATTGATTTTTAGAACACAAAAAGTACTGGTGAAATCCAATGATCGTGTAAAAATGTCCGTAAAAAAATTATTTTAGGTGTATTTTTCGCCCTTTTTTCAATACGAATGTAACGATTGCCATCCTGGAAATTGCCATTTTTTTAGCAGAGACTTTATCTGTCCGACAAATTTTAATCGGCATCACTAAAGAAACCGTTTACACTAATAACAATATCTAGCAAAAACGAACATTGAAGCATAATGAAACTGGAAATTTAAAACAAATTTTTAACCAAACTCTGAGAATGTTTAATTTTCTTTATTTAGTTGTCTATTTTTCTTTTCTTTGTAATCTATATTTGCTTACGCCAAATATTTCAATACAATGAAATACGAAATATAAAATCGAGTCTAACTATTAAAGTATTTCCCAAAATGGATTTAGTGTGTATTTTCTGATAAGTTCTGTAAAAATATTTCATGCTTCCCCGCGTTTCTTACTCATCGTTAGCCGGCATAAAAATAAAAGGCGGGCGCCCACGTCCCTTGTTATCAATTGATTTATTGATTACAGTGGCAACATGTGCGATAGGTTCACACCGTGAATATTAAAATCATTATAATTGCTGTATAATTTCTACAAAATTTATTATATAAGGAAACGTAAAATGGAACTTATATTAACACCCTTTCGTAGTCAACTCCATTAACCCCGAACTAAACTTGTTTTCTTTGGGTCTTGAAAGCTATTTCTATTTCTGCGTCAATAGCGAAACATTTGTTTAAATAATGGGAATTTCATCAGTTTTGTTTGCTGCCCTTTCAGCCACGTTAATATTTAATCAAGCTAAAAGATCGCTCTTTGCCTGCCCCACTTATGATGATTATTATTGTTGGTTATTTGTTGGTGGTTTCCAAGTCATGTCTGTTAGTCAAACTGATTGCGTCTTATCATTGTCACATCGCTCCCGAAGGTTACGTGATAAGAGGTTCTCCAAATTCTCGAATCTAGACAAATGGACGTTGCTGTTGTGGAGTCCACTGAATATTGTGTAATTTAGCATGACTTTGAACTTTGGGGCTGGTTTTTTTTACCCTTTTGTTTTTATTTGTATCAATGCATTGCGTGCTTTCGCTTAGATTATTGAAATTCTACGGGGAAGGGAGTGTTAATGTTTGTCGTTTTAATGAAATTAAATGTTTGTTTTACAAATAAACAAGGGAAATAAACAAATAATAATTTAATAATCTTAATAATTTTATAATTTGAAGATGATTACCCGAAACAATACATAGAGAGTTTTTTGTTTGATTAATTACTAAAAGTAGTTTTGTTTTTAATGTTTAATAATTATATTTTACGACTGTACACTGTTTTCGGATAATAAATCTTAGACTGAGATTTTCAAGTAATAGAAATTTTTTGTTGCTTTTAAATAAAGAGTTATCCTTGTTGAATAATCTATCCATTTCCGAGATGATTTTAATATTTTGGATTTTTACGATATTCATCAATAAAAATGATTAATATTATGCTTTATTATATAAATCAAAATTAATCATTATTTTTGAGCAAAACAATAAAAATCAACAATAATGGTTATTTCGGATTTTTATTAGTGAAAAATGAGAACAATCTCCAGATTCGAGGTCAAGTCGGCTTTAAATTAAAACAAAAAAAAAGGCGCGACTTTTTTTTGTTTATTTTTTTTTTACTCAAAATAGTAGTCTAAATTAATTACAAGAAGTTCATGCATTTTTTTTTTCAAGTTTCCAGCATTTTCTCATAGAAGAACATCCGAAGGATTAATTGTGTGCTACAAACTTGGCAAAAAAAATTTATAATTTACATTTAATAAATGTAGATTTTTATTATTATTATGATTATGATTAATTCATATAAAACAACTCAATTTTAATCATTATAAATAATCAAAAAAATACAAATCAATGTGTAATCATTATCACTTCATTTTTAAAATAAAATAATGATTTCGGTCCCTGAAAAAAGAAGAGTTAATATTATTCGTTGTGTTTTTAAAAACCATTCAGTCAAAATTTAGGCTTTTCAGTATCGTTTTACTTTCTCTTTTTTAATTAATGGTTTCAATTTTTCGTATTTGTTAAGAGATGATATATTTTTATTGTTCCAATAAACCAGATGATATTATTTTGTAAGCTGTTATTAAGTTGATTAGAAAAATTAAAAAGTATAATAAAAGCAAAACGAGACCCACAGTATAAAATTACATTTTTTTATGCTGCTTTTTAGTAGATTTAATTTTTATTTTTGATACATTTTTAATATATCACTTTATTTACAATATTATTTTTTTTTATAGTTTTAATAAGTCTCTTACTTAATTTACTTTTTTTCCTTTAAATTTGGAGCAATTAATTGAGTTCATTTCCCGCTTATCTTTTTAAATAACAATCGAAAACTTTTTTCCGGCTGCCTCAAATTACCGTTGCCAACGGTATTCTGCAGCCCTGGTTATCGTTATCGGCGGCAGCAACGCCGCAGCCCTGCCCCAATGCTAACGATAAAAGCCCGAAAAAAGCAATGAAATGAAAACAACATAATCATTTTCACATTTCAAAAGGAAGATAGCAAACAGCGTGCGTGTTAATATTTAAAGAGAAACAGCAGACGAACAGCTGAAATGTGTTGTTCCGCACGAGTCCCGAGTTTTGCATAAATGTTGTGGCTGCGCAGGCAACGGGAATCTCCCGACAAGTTGAGCGATGAAATACGAATATAAGCTGGTAGAGATCTAAGAAAATAAGCTATTAACCTCACTAATTGTTTAACTTAATGTTCTATCTGCAGCTGGCCACCGATGAAAAGCCGCTGCGGCGGAAAAACAGCGGATCTCCGAATGGCAGCAGCGGCGGCGGCAACCGCGGTCCCAGCGGCCTCAAGATCTTCTTCCTTGCCCTCGTCGTCTCGGCCATTCTGCTGCTCTTTGTGTTTGGTGTGTATCATTTGTATTTTGCTAAGAGCGACGTTCCCAAAGTTGTGCTAACGAAACCCTCTGTTTTTCCCACCGTCACCGTTCCGTATGTGCATGTGGAACCCCATTTTCCGACACCTGTCCGACCCGTTGTGCGTCCAAAACCGAAAACCACCATCAATCCACCCGCCGACGATTCAGGCTTCGTCTCCGAGAACGCCAGCCCGTACTTGGCCCGTTTGGCCTCCAAGTTTGGCTACAGCAAGGTGCAGTATGCGGCCATCATTGATGCGGGATCGACGGGAAGCCGCGTGCTGGCCTACAAGTTCAATCGCAGCTTCATCGACAACAAGCTGGTGCTCTACGAGGAGCTGTTCAAGGAGCGCAAGCCCGGCTTGAGCTCCTTTGCCGACAATCCAGCCGATGGGGCGCACTCCATCAAGCTGCTGCTGGACGAGGCGCGCGCCTTCATACCCAAGGAGCACTGGTCGTCCACGCCGCTGGTGCTGAAGGCCACCGCCGGCCTGCGGTTGCTGCCAGCCAGCAAGGCGGAGAACATCCTGAATGCCGTCCGTGATCTGTTCGCCAAGTCCGAGTTCAGCGTCGATATGGACGCGGTGGAGATAATGGATGGCACCGACGAGGGCATCTTCAGTTGGTTCACTGTCAACTTCCTGCTGGGACGCCTGTCCAAGACGAACCAAGCGGCTGCCTTGGATCTGGGCGGCGGCAGCACCCAGGTCACCTTCTCGCCCACGGATCCCGAACAGGTGCCCGTCTACGACAAGTACATGCACGAGGTGGCCACCTCCAGCAAGAAGATCAACGTGTTCACTCACAGCTACCTGGGCCTCGGCCTGATGGCAGCCCGTCACGCCGTCTTTTCCCATGGCTACAAGAAGGAGGCATCGGTGCTGGAGAGCGCGTGCGTCAATCCCATAATTGCCAATCGCACATGGACGTACGGCAACGTACAGTACAAGATCAGCGGCAAGGAGAACCCCAAGTCCAGTGCCGAGCAGCCGATAGTGGACTTTGACGCCTGCCTGGAGCTAGTCAAGAGCAAGGTGATGCCGCTGGTCAAGCCCAAGCCATTCACACTCAAGCAGCACGCCGTGGCCGCCTTCAGCTACTACTTTGAGCGTGCCGTCGAAACGGGCCTGGTGGATCCTATTGCCGGCGGAGAGACCACCGTGGAGGCGTTCCGCAAGAAGGCCCAGGAGATCTGCGCCATTCCCAACGATGAGCAGCCGTTCATGTGCTTCGATCTCACCTTCATCTCGACGCTGCTGCGCGAAGGATTTGGTCTTAATGATGGGAAGAAAATAAAGGTGGGTTTGTACAGTGTTCTTTTAATATATAAATCTTTAAATTTATTTTAATTGCAGCTTTATAAGAAAATCGATGGCCATGAAATCTCGTGGGCCTTGGGCTGTGCCTACAACGTGCTGACTAGCGACGAAAAGTTCAGTAATTCCTAACGCTCCTCTCCATTAGTCCGTAGAAGTAGATGACGAAATACATTTTTAACAGAAATTGTTAGCTGAAATTGTTTATAGAGTGCCTTAGACGTGCATCGAGTATACTACAGATTACAAACATAATACAACTCGGACATTGCCTATATATACACATATCGTTTAATATCGTTTTTTGTGCTCTGTAACTACACTTAATGTTTAGTTTTTAGTAATTCCAATTTTTCGTGTGATTCGTGTCTCTTTTTTGCCGCGTTCTTAACTAATTAGTGTTTACACTTGGATTCCTCATGTACATAACAATTCACACACATCGATATGTATTTACCTTAAATAAATGTAAAACGGCCTAGACTATATACAATTAATTGCAAAACAAATATTAGCGAGAACATTTCAAATTGTTTTTGTCACAATATGCAACTGTTAGTTTAATTATTTTTGCAAATAAATCAATAAAAATGTTAACATTGGTCTAAACGGTGTTGATTTTATAAGTAATTATCTTAATCTTGGGTGGAGGCCTAAAAGGTAAGTTTTTAAAAAGAAATTTCCAGCCAATTCAGTGGGTTTTTGAGTCGTAAAATAATGTACAACTTGCTACAATAGTAGAAGGTATGATCTTTAAGTAGTAAACCTTTGATATTATTGTCTTTAATCTTTATTCCATAAAAATATGAAGTAATTTAACAAAATATTATTAATTTAAACTTCCTGATTATTATGATTTTTTGATCTTGTCAGAAATTTGAAACACAGTGTCCAAAGATTTACCTCTTCTAGTATGGTTTTTTACCCTCGGAAGTTTAATAAACTTTCTCTGGAAAATTTAATAAAAAAAATTCACTTAAAAACATTTTAATGGTAAAATTTCAAAATTATTTTCTTAAATCTTCGGTGTTGACTTGGCTTGTTAAGGATGAGTTTAAAAGTATTTATATAATCCATAAAATGATGAATTATTTAAACATAATTTAACCTTCCTGATTATAATGATTTTTTGAATATTTATTCAATATATGTTTCAAATTTTTGACAAGAAAGGATATCGGTCCAAAGATTTAACTCTTCTAGTATGGTCTCTTTTACCTGCGGAAGTTTAATAAACTTTCTCTGGGAAATTCAATCAAAAAATTCACTTAAAAAACATTTAAATGGTAAAACTTCGAGATTATTGTCTTAAATCTTTATTCCATAAAATTGTGAATTATTTAAAAAAAATATTATTAATTTAAACTTCCTGATTATCATGATTATTTGCTATGATTTGTTGATCTTGTCTTTGTCTTGTCTTGACAAGTTTAAACCTTAAGAAACTTCCTGTAATGGTTTTTATTATTTTTAATATTAATTTAATAGAATATTTAAAACCTAACAAGAAAGGAAGTCGGAAACCTATAAGCTACGAAAGCTTAAAGTTTAGTTTGGTGTTGTAAATTCCAGTAAAATTCACTTAAAAAACATGTTCTTTTAATATTCTGGCTGCGTTTCTAAGCTATACAGTAAATTAATTTAACAGATGAAGTTTCTTTAAATGCATTAATATATCGTTAAATTAAAACCACCTTTATTTGCTTCAATAAAATAATATATTTAATGCTGAATTTACGCTTCGTTATATAAAATATACATACAAGTTAGAGGGAGGGGTAAATGCAAAACGTAGTAAAAGGAAAGAAGAGCATTGATTACTACGAAAATAACATATTCTTGCGGTGGAATTTTGGTCTTTTCTTTGTTTGTTTGTACAAATAAAACTAGGAAATACGCGAGAGGTCTGATTGGATCTGCAAAATTGATTGGCTATATAGCTTCGATGCCCTCCTTTAGGGCCTGCCCAAGCGCTGCGGCTCGATGCCCAGCCGATCGATGATGTACTGCGGCATGCAGAGCGTGGGATTGATGGGTTTTAGGCCCGAGTGTCCCAGCAGGGAGAGGCCACCGATGCCGAAGAGCGTGTGGAATATGTCGGGCATGTTGCCGGTGCGGTCGGAGAAGCCGCCCGTTTCCGAGTCCTGGCAGGACAGAATGAACTGCTGCAGCTTCTCGGAGCTAATCCAGTGCAGGCGACCCATTATGGTAAGGGATGCCAGCACCCACCACGAGTAGCAAACATCCGGCAGCTTCTCCGGACGACCATTAAGACCGCCAGAAGGCAACTGACGCTCGCAGAGCCACCAGCCAAGCTTGTCCACATCCAGCAAATGCAAACGATTGGTCAGCGAGAAGAAGCCAACGCAGCAATAAATCAAGCCTAGGGAATTCAAGAAGTTTAGAAGATTAAGAACACAAAAGCTTTCATAACTCACCCGCATGCGATTCCGCCCCCGGTTTGGACCCGAAACCCCCGTCCGTTTGGTTGCAACACGACAGCACAAACTTGACCGCCTTCTCCACATCGATGCTCTGCTCCATGCGCTGCAAAAGCGTGAGCGTGGCCACCGCACAGAAGCTGAACCGTGTGTCCACCTCGCCCCACTTGTCGCCAAAGAAGCTGCCATCCGGCTGCTGCAATCCCACCACAAACCTTACCACCGCCTCGCAGTCAATCTCCTCTAGAGCGTCGTAGGTGCACAGGATCTGCACGGCAGACAGTGTGTACAGCAGGTGGGGATCGTGGCCCTCGCAGGGCGCAAAGCCTCCCGTCGTGGGGCACTGGCAACGCTTCACAAACTCAATGATGGACTTGCGCTCCAGCCGGTCCAGTTGGCCCATTATGTCCAGGGCCGTGGTGCCCCAGAATATGCCCGACATGCGCAGGAACTCGGTCATGCAGTACTCGTAGTCGTCCTCCTGCTTCCCATGGTTCTCGATGTACTCCACATGCTTCCAGAACTGCAGGGTTTGGGCGCCGACATTAGCGTCACCGCCGCCGCCATTGGAGGGCTTGACGAAGGTCGTAAAGTCCATAGCTGCTGATTGGCCTCAATTGAAATCGGTTCGGAACGGTCCTCCGCCTGGTGTTTCGCTTGATTAAGTGAATTAATTGCCACTGAAATAGTTCTGCGAGCGCAAACAAACAAATATCTAAAAGAGCCAACGAGCCGCAGCTGATTCATCAAACAGCTGATGACGAACAGCTGATCGGTTCAGGAGCGGAATCCGAAAAATAATCAACCCAGATTTTACAATAATACTCATTTCTTAAGTAAACACATTGTTTCTTTTACTTTATTGACACGATATAAACTTAGGAACTATTGCACCAGGAGACTGGACTGCGGGTCGGGCTCGTCGATGCTGAGGGAAACGATGTGCTTGCCGGGCACCATTACGTTGCCGAGGAGGCGCGGCTCCTGTCCCTCCACCAAGTACTCGGCGCACATGGAGAGCACAATGTTGGCATCACGGTCCGTGCAGTTGAAGAATCCGACCAGGACACGGCCGTCGGTAATGACGATACGCAGGACACGGCCCAGCCACTTTTGCAGCTTCTTTCGTCCGGGCGTCAAACTGGCATCGTTCATCTGGTGCGGAGCGTTTGTGGTGATCCGGAACGGCTCGGCGATGGGCTGGGGCGGCGCCAAAGGCACCTGCTGGCCACTGATGCTGAGATTTGTCATCGGGATTTTGTCGTTAGTGTAAAAATCAAAACACAAAATCAGATAGCTTCGAACCAGTGTGACCGAAAATGCACAGATATTTAATACCGTATAGCTCGAAAAAAATACTATTTTACTTAATTTTTGAAAATATACTAAAAATATACTAATTTATAATTTTTTAAAGGATATTTTGAAGAGAAATTTTAATTTGTAAAAACTGCGACTAACAGTTCACGGAATGAATTGTAACTTAATTAATATAAGTAATTATAGACAAGAATTTTATCAGTGGAGACTTTTAAGCTTTGTTAAGCTTTCTTTAAAAATATTTTCGGTATTCAAATTTGGCTAGAGCGAGAGGGAAGGAAAACAATTTTAATCTTTTTCTAGTACTGCAGCCCTGGTGCTCCACTTAACACTAAAAACGGTCTCACTAAAGCGATCAGCTGAATCCACTTGTCGCGGCAATTTTCCAATTTATCCGAAACTTTTTCATCATTTTGACCAATTCCAAACAATTAAAAAAAGCGCAAAAATGTCGGGCAAGGCATTAAATATTGGTGATACATTTCCCAACTTCCAGGCGGAAACGAGCGAGGGAAACGTTGATTTCTACGATTGGATGGGCGATAGCTGGGCTATCCTGTTCTCCCATCCGGCGGATTATACGCCCGTCTGCACCACGGAACTGGCCCGAGTGGCGGCACTAATACCCGAATTCCGGAAGCGCGGCGTCAAGCCCATTGCCCTGTCCTGTGACACCGTTGAATCGCACAAGGGATGGATCGAGGACATCAAGAGCTTTGCCAGTGGGTTTTGAGATGTTAAACATTGATTGTTATTAAAGTTTATTTTTGCTTTCAGAACTGGGAAGCTTCGACTACCCCATCATAGCCGATGACAAACGGGAGCTGGCTCTGAAGTTGAATATGCTGGACAAGGATGAGCTCAATGCGGAGGGAATTCCACTCACATGTCGAGCTGTTTTTGTTGTGGACGAGAAGAAGAAACTGCGCTTGTCCATCCTTTATCCAGCCACCACGGGACGCAATTTTGAGTGGGTTCAACTTTTCTCCTTTGGAATTATGTCTTGATCTTGATCTTGATCTCTTTATATTACAATTTCAGTGAAATCCTTCGTGTCATCGATTCCCTTCAGTTGACCCAAACAAAGAGCGTGGCTACGCCGGCGGATTGGAAACAAGGTGGAAAATGCATGGTTTTGCCCACAGTTAAAGCCGAAGATGTTCCGAAACTCTTTCCCAGCGGCATTGAGACCGTTGAAGTTCCCTCCGGAAAGCATTATCTGCGAATGACAGCCCAACCTTAAGGAATTTGTGACATTATTTTTTTTATTACAAAAATTATAATACAACAAAAGTAATGCACAATAAAGTGAACGCGCTTACAACCGTTTGTGCGAAAACATTGGACTTACAAGCTAATATCTGATGATTTGGGGGGGAATGTGACAAAAAATATATATAAGGTCGCGTTTTGTTCTACAAAAAATAAATATACATAAATATGTACGAGTACAAAAAGTAGAGTAAACATATTGCAACTGGGTTTCGAAAAATTTGTATAAATAAGGCCAACTCTGTACAATAACCGAAGAAGCGCTTTCGTAAAGGAAAGCTAAAGACCAAGCTCGTGCCCGTAACCAAAGGTATCTGGAAATGAGAATGAAATTAAGGTAATTAGTAATATTATTATATTTAGTAAATATTTGCTGATTAAGAATATATATACTTGTTATAAACAGAAGCGCAAGATCCACACTTTCCCTTGTTTAAATACTCGAAGATATTCAAACAATCGGCATCGTTTCCTTAAATATGTTAATGAAATGCAAACAAGTATACATGGAAAAGCTTTCGCTGCCAAACGGGTTTCTCTGCCGGCCGTGAATCTTACGGGAATATTACCTCTCTCATAAAATGAATATAATATTTAGAAATTAACATAAAAATACGGATAATCAAAAGCGTTTACGGACATAATTCGTAGATAAAATTATCTTATATTCTCTTATTTAGAGAGAAGAGTATTCAAATTACCTTCACAAAGGTAAGGTCTAAGATCCAGGTCTTTCTTTTACTTACAATTTAACTACCACATATCCCTGCATCCTTTTGCATATTCACTGTGTCAGCGTTTGCGCTGCGGCGTTGCCTGCAGCAGTCGCGCAAAGCGTCGCACCAGGAAAGGCCACAGTATGAGGACGGCGAACCAGAGCGGGGAGATGTTCTTGAACGGCCACCAGGCTGGCTGGGATCTAGAAGAAGCAACTGTTGCCCCCGCTGCTCCCTTTGTCTTTTGAACGTTTCGCAGCTCGTTGACCGCTTGCTCCAGGCTGCGCACCCGCTGCTGGACAGCACTCACATCGGTGTTCATGCGCGAGATGGCAGTCTGGATTTGGCGCAACAGGTCCGTGTTCTGGGCAATGGCCTGGGTCAGCTCGTGGCTGAGGTCGTACGGGTCGTCGTATTCGTCGTCCGATGGCTCCACAATCGCCACGCTGCTGTTACTCGTAAAGTTGTGGCTGTCGTGTGTATAGTTGGCGGATTTGGAGGCGTAGCCATTGGTCAATGGCGGCGAGATGTGGCCGTTCTCCTTTATCGTTTCGGTGGTGGCCAGCGGTGCCTCCTCCGACTCCGCCTCCACCTCCCCGTTGCAGCTGGACCCGTGCTGGGGACTGTTTGTGCGCGAATGGAACGGCGAGTTGGGATGCGACTCGGCCAGCTCTCGCATGCCCGGCGACACCAGCTCCAGTTCGTCGAGATTTATGTTCCCCAGACCGTCGAGGCTGCCGACAAAGTTCTGCACGTTCTCCGTGAAGGACATCGTCTCGATAATCTCCTGCAGACTCTCCACGTAGCGCTGCATGGCCTGCTCCTTGCTCATATGACGGTTGTCGTTCCACGCGTCCCACTTGGCCTTGCCAACGATGTCCCAGAAGCCGGGCTTCCGCTGCAGGCACGCGCCCTCCGTGGCCTGCTTGAACAGGCCGTAGAACTTGAGCATCATCCCGGTGCTGGGCTGGTAGGGACCATTCTTTGGCAGCCCCTTGATCACGTTCACGGCGGCCTGGAAGCGCTCCTCGATGGCGGCCATTCCTGCAAGATTAGATCAATGGTAATGATTGTTTTTTGTATAAAGCGATTATCGGACCGCGGCCGATAAGATACATATAAATATATATATGCTCAACGGCCAGACTCTTGGCTGCCGCTTACAAATTACCTAATTATTTCGCTATTTTGCAATCCGAATCGGTGTTGCAAGCCTCCGCTTCGCTGTCTGCTCTATTGTCTCCCGTTTATTGATTCCTCTGGGCATTCATACATCGATTCGGGCGACGTTTTCGGATGCGAGGCGAGGCGAACGCTGACCGCTGGCTGGTGACAAAGTTCGAGTTCTGAAGTTCAGTTCTTCTGAGCTTCGGCTGAAGCTTTCCACACACTGTTCTTATCGACCTCGGTTAATCGACGGGCAATTATTGCGCTGTGCCTGTGCTCTTGGCTGGCGTAAATCCGAGATGCAATCAAATAAAACTAAACAAAAACTCAAAAACTCTCTCTCCGTGAATGGCAGAGTAGCTACCAGTGCTGGCAGTTTAGCTTATTTCTGGCCATCTAACTTAAAAGCTTAAGGCATTTGTAACTTGTAGCCTTGAAATAACGTATTTTAATTTTAATATAGCATATTGTATTTCTAAAAAGTACATTTTTTTTTATACGAGAAATTACGAAAAATATTGGAACCCTTTATTTTTACGTACATTGCAAATGTTAAAAATTATAAATACAGCTAGCTTATTTGAGCGCTCATCTCTGTGAACACTGTGTTTGTTACAAAGAAATACTAAAAGTAGGACCATAATCTGGGGTATAAAGTTCTTGAATGACGAGAAAAAGAGGAAGAGGTAGAAATATTAAATTCAAAAACTATCGGCGCTATTATTATTTTTTAATAAAATTTCGTAGAATAGCCATAGTTGTTCCTATAATAATGGAGATTTAATTTTAAATTTCGGCCCTCCCACCCAATCCGTCGAATATAATCGAAACGAAACACATATACAAAATATAAGTTACAAAAATTAGCCAATCAAAGAATGTTTACGACTTTGGAAAGTATTTTCAATCCATTTATACTCATATATCAATTTCGCATACATTTATTGACTTTTAGCTCTTTAAAAAACAATGCAGCTTTCAACGGCAGTCGGCCATCGCTATTAAAAAAACCATCGTCATCCGTGGGATTTTCTCACATTTTTTCATACGGTCACTCACTTTTTCATTTCGTCAAAATCAGTAATCGAAGTGCTTAATTATTTGCATTATTTTTAACCAAACGACCGCAAAGCTTTCCGAAAGCTGCCACCGTCGAGTCAACATAGTGCCAGTGCTGGCCCACGCAAAATACCCAATATCCGGAGGTTAGCGGAACGGAATAGGGAATCGTCGCTAATCAAAAATCGACATTGAACGCAAGCAAGGGAATTTCACAAGAGCTGCGAACAGAGGGCGGGTGTCTGCCAGCGCGGAGAGTGACTTCATTGCAATCAAACATGAAATTTGCTGCAACGACGACCAGAGCACGACATTTTTGTACTATCGCCCAGCAGCAGAGTGTGAATAAAATACGCCCGCAACAGCCGTCGACCTTCATTCCGCGATCGGAGTTGAACATTTGCAAGCGCCGCGTGCAGCAGCTGCAGAGACAATCGTGTAGAATTTCCAAAAATTGGAAGCACCAAAGCTTCTGCATAGGTGCGTCCTGATCAAAATCGTTTCCAAACACCGCAACTAGCCCCCGAGAGACAAGAAATAAACCCGAATTCTAACCTAAGTTCCGTTTGAAGAAGAAATCAATAAGTTTGGTGAAAAGGAACCACGTGCGTTTAGTTGCCGCCAAAGCCGAGAGTGTAGACATTTTTGCCGTCGTGTAGACTTTTATTCTTCTTCTTTGTCTCCATCTTTGGACACAAGGACACACTCGGCTACACGGAATCGGTTCCGATTTTTTTTGTTTTCTTTGTTTTCTGCTGTGCCGAAGCAGGCCAAACAATAACAAAGCAAACGTCGTCGTCGTCGTTGAGTTCAAACAAAATACGTGAACAACGCAAAAACAGATCGGCTAACAACAACAGCAATATGCCGCGACGCAACAAGAAAGCAGGAGCAGGCAAAGGTGAGTCACACGAGACGAAACGAGATGGCTATAGATGTGTGTGTGTGTGTGTGTGTGTGGGAGGGGGAGAGATGTGCCGGTGCAGGCGAAATTTTCACAGCTGCTTTTTCGCTTGACCTTTGCATTAGTCATTCCCTTTTGTCATGACTAATAAATACTGTGTACTGTGTGCACTAGATTGTGTATTTCGTTGGCTTCCAAAAACAAAAGCTCTTTTTTTGTGTGCTCACAACCAGTTTGGCAATATCAATCGAAATGTTTACGGGGGACCCCCTATTGAGTGAACACAAAGACCAACCAATATTTTTATATTAATTAGTGAAATTATGAGTGTTAAATTTGGCATAACAGGATTTTAAAAATTCTAAATTAATAAATTTGTCGTAATATACTGATAATGTCACAGGGTATTCAAATTGTAGAGTAAACACTGTTTTTTTACGCTTTGTTGCCGTGCTGTGTTGGCACGAAAAGCTCTTCACGCGCTCAGCTGGCTACGCAACAACACAAGTAATGAACCGAACGCCAAATGTATATAAATACTTGAATATATAAATGTATATATGTACGTATATGTATGTATAGAGAGAGAGAGGTATTCAAACACACATGCTAACGTTCAATGCCAGCTTATCAGAATCACGCAAACAACAAAAAGTCAGTCCCATTATCGCAGGGTATCATTTTCGGGTTTGATTTCAACGAAGAATGTTTACTACTCAAAATATTTTAGGAGTTATATTTCAGTATTAATTTTTTTGCTTTTTTTGTTTTTTCGGTATTGTTAAGACATTCTTCTTCGGTATTTAAAAGCTTAAAAATGCGAAATATAATATTTTATTGAATACAAGTTAGAAAAAGTGAATTATTTGGTTCAGTAAAATGTACCTGGGATTATGATATTATTTCTATAGATATATAATTTACCAGATTTACAACAGGTGCCACAATAGATTATGTATTTTTAATTTTTTCAGCATTGTGAAGACATTCCTCTTCGGTATTTAAAAGCTTAAGAAAGCGAAATATAATATTGTATCGAATACAAGTTGGAGAGAGTGAATTATTTGTTGTACGAGAAGAGCTCTAGTAAAATGTACCTATGATCATGGTATTAATTTACCAGATTTACAATAGATCATGTTTAAA